>JAZAYU010000692.1:38543-181032 GCA_038501625.1 Corbicula japonica | reverse complement strand
AGATCAGTTAAACTAAGAATACTCATGGGGCTTCAAAACGTTTTTATAAACAGGTTGAGATATTTTGAATCTAGTACGTAAATAAATAAAGTGATGTTAGCAAAATTTAGTCTTCATTACATGGTGATGTTAAAAACAGGGTGGTCTATCATTTACAAATTATAAACAATGAAATAAAATTTACTGGTTCTTCAAGATTAATCCTTCTGTGATGCTGATATTGTAAGATTGTCTTCATAGTTGTAACAATTTGATGTTGACTTTCAGCTACTCCATTCAAGTTTACTGCTGTAAATAACACTACACTGAACAGCACTGTTGCCTCCACCAAGAAGACGTTTGATCTCCAGGCTAGTTTGGCCCGACCAATCACATGGAAGGTACACAAGGGCAAGCTAAAGCCTCTAGAAAGTAGCAGCAAGACTCCTGTGTACATCAAGAGTTTAACAAAAACAAAGATTGACAGGTACTGCTTATTTACATATAATAAAGTTGCCAGGATCCAATCTGTCTGTAAAATGCTTGACAGTTTGATTCCATTGTTTCCCCTAATTATTAACACAGTACATCAATGTTTAAATGAAGGTTTTGTTATTCTGGTTTTTTGCATCATGTTATAACAAATCTCGCCTGATTATTCATTCCTTAAAAATGGTTAACTTTGAATTACAGAGAAATGTCTAAAGGTAAATTTAGTTTGAAACTATTTTGATGTTCTAGTTGTTTGTTTTGGGAAACTTGAGCTTTGCTTACTTTCAAAAGCATAATCATTTAAGATACAGGCTGCACCAAGAAGAATAGTTATAAGTTATAATTTAACATGGCATATTCATCGTTTTCAATTTATTATCCCCCGGCATTTAGTAATTGAACTGTTTGTCGAACTTTGCCCATACTTTTATACATCCATCCGGTTAAACTTTTTAGGCATAACTCTGCCTACCTAATTTCTTGGGTTATTGCCCCATTTTGTACTAAAAGAAAAGGTTAACCTGTTTCAGCAAGTTGCAGTTTTAGCTCACCTGAGCACGAAGTGCTCATGGTGAGCTTTTGTGATCGCCTGATGTCCGTCGTCCGTCCGTGTGTCGTCAACTTTTCTTCAAACGACTTCTTCTCCTGAACTCCTGGGCCAATCTTTCTGAAACTTGGCAGGAATGTTCCTTGCATGAAGCTCTTCTAAAGTTGTTCAAAGAAATCAATTCCATGCAGAACTCTGGTTGCCATGGCAACCGAAAGGAAAAACTTTAAAAATCTTCTTGTCTGAAACCACAAGGCCTTGAGCTTAGATATTTGGCATTTAGCATCCTCTTATGGAACTCTACAAAGATTGTTCAAATTATTTCCCAGGGGTGTAAATTGGCCCCGCCCCAGGGGTCACTTCATTTTATATAGACTTGTATAGGAAAAACTTTTAAAATCTTCTTGTCTGAAACCACAAGGCCTAGAGCTTAGATATTTGGCATTTAGCATCCTCTAGTGGAACTCTACAAAGATTGTTCAAATGATTTCCCTGGGGTCAAAATTGGCCACGCCCCAGGGGTCACTTCATTTTGCATAGACTTATATAGGAAAAACTTTAAAAATCTTCTTGTCTGAAACCACATGGCCTAGAGCTTAGATATTTGGCACATAGCACCCTCTAGTGGAACTCTACAAAGTTTGTTCAAATGATTTCCCTGGGGTCAAAATTGGCCCCGCCCCAGGGGTCACTTCATTTTACATAGACTTATATACTAATATAGGAAAAACTTTAAAAATCTTGTCTGAAACCACAAGGCCTAGAGCTTAGATATTTGGCATTAAGCATCCTCCAATGGAACTCTACAAAGATTGTTCAAATTATTTCCCAGGGGTGTAAATTGGCCCCGCCCCAGGGGTCACTTCATTTTATATAGACTTGTATAGGAAAAACTTTAAAAATCTTCTTGTCTGAAACCACAAGGCCTAGAGCTTAGATATTTGGCATTTAGCATCCTCTAGTGGAACTCTACAAAGATTATTCAAATTATTTCCCTGGGATCAAAATTGGTCCCACCCCAGGGGTCACTTCATTTTGCATAGACTTATATAGGAAAAACTTAAAATCTTCTTGTCTGAAACCTGGCACAAGGCCTAGAGCTTAGATATTTGGCATTTAGCACCCTCTAGTGGAACTCTACAAAGATTTTTCAAATTATTTCCCTGGGGTCAAAATTGGCCCCGTCCCAGGGGTCACTTCATTTTATATAGACTTATATAGGAAAAACTTTAAAAATCTTCTTGTCTGAAACCACAAGGCCTAGAGCTTAGATATTTGGCATTTAGCATCCTCTTTTGGAACTCTACAAAGATTGTTCAAATTATTTCCCTGGGGTCAAAATTGGCCCAGCCCCAGGAGTCACTTCATTTTGCATAGACTTATTTAGGAAACACTTTAAAAAAATCTTCTTGTCTGAAACCACAAGGCCTAGAGCTTAGATATTTGGCATTTAGCATCCTCTATTGGAACTCTTCAAAGATTGTTCAAATGATTTCCCTGGGGTCAAAATTGGCCCCGCCCCAGGGGTCACTTCATTTTACATAGACTTGTATAGGAAAAACTTTAAAAATCTTCTTGTCTGAAACCACAAGCTGAGAGTACTTTTGTAGTCAGGTGAGCGATATAGGGCCATCATGGCCCTCTTGTTCTCAATTGTATCTACAATTAGCAGTTGCATGAAAGTTCACACACTTTCTTAACAGTGCAAAGTTCATGTCCCTGACTAGTTACATAATTCTAGATGCCTTATTTCTTGGATAAACTCCGCTGTTTGGACTTAAAGAAACAGTTAACAAGCATTAGCATAAAAATTTTCACACCATCTTAACAGTGCACAGATGATGACAGTGGATGAAACAGTCAGATTTTTGTTAACTTATTGACACTTTTCTCTTTTAGAAGAAATTGACCCTCTTAGAAACCCATTTCCCTTGTTTCTTGCATAAAAAAGAACATGGACTTGCTTTTTTTGAAAGTGCAATTAATATTTGTTTTCTTCATTTGCAAGATCTTAAGTAAAGTTAACACTTTTTTAGTAGAAAATTGGTGATATGATTCTGCAAAAATTTAGTTTTTAAAGAGAGCATTGTACTGTTAAGTCAACACTGATCTGGTGATTTAATTTGCTGTTTTAACACTGTGCAATTATTTTATATTTGTATCATTACTAACTTGGCTACCGGGTGCATATGTGTTTCTGAACACAAATTCTTGTTTCAATATTGAAACAATGACAATCAATGTGTTAGAATTTGAATTTTTATTTGTATTTTCAGGGAGCAAGCCAGAGTTAATGTAGCACAACGACGAGCTGACAAAAAACACAATGCTCAGATGGCAAGAAGAGGAATAAAGATATGAAGTGTAACAAGTTCATGTGTGAATGTGTAATTTCCTGATTGGGAGAGTACTGTATTCAAAGTGCAAGCTGAAAGATGGACAGTGTGAACTGGAAAGTGTGGACACAGATATCCAACACTATTGAACTGCCTTGTTGCTTGACAAGATCTGACAAGATAACAAATTCAGTTACCAAGTTCATTCAGTGTACATGGAAAGTCGAAGCTGCATAGTGCAATAAGTTAATAATTTGAGCCATTCATTCAGTTATTATCTTATTCCAGAAGTAAGAGCATGATGAGGTTAAGAAGTTGCTTGAATGAAATAATTGTCTTACTTTATACAGTAACCTTAATCTTTCCTATTATTTAGATTACTTAGTTTAACCCGAGTTTCATGTACAGGCCAGTAGCCTGTACTGCTTGTACCGTATAAATGCAAGAAATACTGATAATGTTGATAGAAACTGTTGCTAACACCCTCAGCTGAAACTGTCAGACTTCACAAGCCAAGTGTGGCTTTGATTTGGATGAGAGAAACTAAGAGTTGAGTGCCACAAGATAAATTTGATTGACTAATACATGCAGCAGTCATAAAAGTTGTCAGCTCTCTATCTTGAGCAATACTAAGTCTTCTTCAGGCTTGGTCAGGATGTTTGTGTCCATAATATCTTGGCAAATTTTACATTTAACAAGATTAAAGTTGCTCAACAGCTTTATTTGCATCTTTTAGTCTAAATTAGCCATGACCATTTCTATCTTGTAAAGCCTTTATCTGGAACAACTTGGTCAGCTGATTTTTGAGCATAATGTCTTCAATAAGTTCAATTAGAAGCCAGATCACAATAAGAGATCTTCCTTACAGTATCATTTCATTCATGCTATTAAATCTTTGATTTTTTAACATATTAAATGTTTTTCTTCCTATTCTTTGAAGAAAAGTTACTGTAGGATGTTTGTTGTTTAGTGGGCTTTTTCTTCTTTAGAAATTAAATGAATCCAATAAAAGTGTCATAGACTTAAACGTAAAAAAAGATGATACTCTGTCTTATTTCACCATTTGTTTAGTGTGATAAATGACACCTGATATTGAAATTAGATTAGCCTGTTGTTTGGTCAAGAGAAAGTGTATTATATTTTTTGCCTTGAAAATGAAAACAAAATGTTTGGGAATTGTATAAACATTTCTAACTGTTAAAAGTCCTGCTTCTACTTATTATATAACTTGGCCCAGATGTTCATAGTAAATTGAGTCTGCATAGATATATGAAGTAGCATAGTTCTATATTTCCTTAGCTCAGCTTTATCCTTCACATCAGAAGCTTAATGATGGAATCCATGTTATTAAATGAAAGTTGTATTACTTACCATGTCATAATATATGTAGCAAAATGAACAAGGTTCGTGCTTATTAGGCCAAACTAGGTCTAAGCAAAGCAGATCATAAATTATTCATTTATTATCTCTGACCTGTTCTGATTTTCTTTCTTTTTTCTGTCTTTGTCATCTGTACATAGTCATTGAATCATCTGTAAAGCTATCATAATTTCATTTATTCATTTATTGTTTTTACATGTAGCTTATATATTTGTATATAATATTGCAATATCATCTACTTTCATGTACAAGATGTTAACAGATATTTAGATTGTCTCACTTCTTGATGGCTTACTTCTCTGGTTAAGACTTGGAACTGTATTATTTCCATTTTTAATTTGCGACTGGATGAATTTTTGAAAAGATTTGTGAATTTTTAAGACAATATTTAAAAGCAACAGAATCTTGGGGTTGGTGGATGTGGGGAACTGGCGATTGAAAGGTTTCTACATAACGTTTTACAGTGACACTAATGTATCGTGTTAAGAATTAAGTTTTAATGTTATTATGTTTTAACTAAAACAATGTTAGCGTCAACCCAAGTGTTATTCTTCTTATTTTGTTTTTGGAGGAAGGTGGCCCACTGGGAACTCATTAATGCTACTATTGTTCAAATATTCAGTCATATACCAGTAATTAACCCTTTACAGTTTACTCCATGATAGAACTTATATTGAGTGGGCAAACAGAGTAGATCAAATCCCCTGGCACAGATCTGCATTGGTTGCCCATGAATTGAAAAGCATATAAATGGAATAAAGGGTTAACATTATAAATTAACTCTTAATGAATTAATTCTTGTTCCTATAATTTTATCTTGCAAGGGTCATAAGCTAAAGGAATAGTTATATAATTTTTTCTTGACAGTGGAGACACATTTTATGACTTAATATGTCACAGATTTGTTTCTTCATACATTGTATCTTGTTTGTGAGACTCGTGTTTACACATTTAAAAGAATTAAGTTGTTTAGATGGTGAAATCTTTACAAAATCCTGTGAATGAGACCTTATTTTGTATGTAAAATACTGAAAATCGTATTAAGTGACTCTTGTTTTGAAAAGTTTTAAGTAAAATCTTGTTAAGGTCAGCAACTGAGGTTTTCATATTATTTTTAGAGGCATTTAGCTCTCACAATTACATTTCAACATGTTCTCAGAACACATTCTTAGTCACAAGACTTTTGATTGATGAAGGTACATGTACCTATTAGATTATAAAATTATATCCATTTAGGGTCAATATATGTTTTGTTGACCAAAAAAAATGATATCAACTGCAGACACAGTCCACGGTTGATATTATTTTTCTAGGGCCAATTAAAATGTGTTGACCAACTACAGGACAGTAATCATTAATCATTGTCAAATCCATTTTATAATACAGACATTGCTGAAAATTAATTTGATTATTTTACACCATATCTCCTTAAATGTGCTGTGAAATAAGGAAAATGTAGACTTGTTGTTGTGACATTAGCAACTGATGAAGGCCTATGCCTGAAGCATGTTGAAATAAAATAAGAGTTTAAATAGATATCTGTTTACTCTCAACTGTTAGATACTTTTGATTTTCATGAGCTCTTCCCACAAGTCGGTGCATGAAAAAATTTGTAAGACGTCAATCTGGGAGCAGACTGTTTTGACGCACAGGTAAATTTAAGAAAATGCACACAAGTCTCTATGCATTTTTATACAGAATCATGCAATCAATATGGGACCAAATGTATATTATTTATATTTAGATTTTATAATATATTAAGCTTTTATAATGAAGTCAAAGATTGTTTTGCCATGAAATGGTATCTAACAAATGATCAGTGTGTAGTCTTCTTAATGCTTCCATGATACATTATTTTCTGATGCCAAATGCAAAATGATTGGCAATAGTCCTCTGCTGTTAACAGACTAATCTACAGTATACCTGTCTTGTGTCACACTGGAAGAAGCATTTCTTTTGTGTGAAGGTCACATGGGTAAAGGAAAACAAGTAACATGTTTCCACTTGATATCAGAGAACCCAAGCCATAGAAAGACCCACTATACAAGTATTATTTACTGGATAGATAATTTTCATTTATTTGCCAGCAGCATGGTGTTCATCATTAATAGAAGTTACTAACTAGTGTTCAAAGGAAGACCATATAAAAATTGTATAAATATGATTGTGTAAAACATATTTTCATAAATTTGAGAAGTATGTTTTCACAAAACCAACAATAGTCAAATTCTTGATAATCTAAATTCTCTAAAACATACATGTATGCTGTTGTTTCAATATTGTATTTCAAAGTAAATGTATTGCATAAGTAAACCAGACCAAACTGTTTGTTCCCTTTACCACAATTGTATCTGGTTGTAATTTGTGGATCTGCTTAGCCTTCTTTAACTAAATAAAATAAAAGCTCTGAAATTACTCTTTTTTGTCATGACTTTTTCAGCTGCATCTGCTGTATATTTATGTACCTTAAGTATCCCATAATAACACAACAGAACCCGTTCCAAATCTCAAGCATCTAATTGGCTGAAATGGCAATTAGTTGCCATTTCATCCAATCATATGCTTGAGATTTGAGACTGGTTTCCAATCTCAGTTTTTAATAATCGTGGAGTCTGATTATTGTGAAAAGGACAAGGTCATGGTGAATTCCATCAGTATGTACTTAAGTTTTCTAAAACAACCATCAAGATTCTCCATAGGCAATTGAAGCGAGGTGATTATATCCATGATATTTTACTGCTGTGCGTCCTTATTTCTTTACTGATGTCACATGATTTGATGTCATAAACCACAAGATGGCCATAGTACAAATTTCGTTTCAATTAGATTTTGACTTGGCGAGGAACCTCCGCAAACACCTGTTGCACTGCAGAACTTCACAAGACACCAACCACGTTTTTTTTTCATGCTACTAAATGTTAGAACTGCTGCTCTAATCAAAAGATGCTGTATTTTACTTCCAAGTAAGGTTTTTGCTGTCAAATTTATGTCACTGTTTGTTCATTCCCCTTGCAGATGTTGAAACAATATCAAAAGGTGTGGCTTAAAGTAAAGCAACCTATAGGCTTGATTAACAATTAACAACATTATACTTTCTTGCTCTACTTTTCAACAATAAATAACTGTAGCTGCGCATCATGTTTGATGTTTTGGTTGCAAGCCAAAATCCAACTTAATTCGAAATTTGTAGAAGGTGGTGAAGTAGTATTATTTTTAAACCCCTCCCCAAAAAGTATCACTGGAAGCTATATGTAGAAAAAGTCATCTAACAATTCACATCTGAGTGACTGACTATTTTATTCCCTGATAAAAAAGAGAGGAATGGGTTTATTTTATAAATAATCAATAGCTTCCGGTGAATTATCGCAGGATAATTCACGGGGCGGAGTTCAGACGCGTAAGGATATATCACGAGGGGCGTATCCCCGAGTGATATATATCTAGGCAGCTGAAAGATGCCCCGTGAATTATCCTGCGATAATTCACCGGAAGCTATTGATTATTTCAATTCTAACACGACACATCCGACTGAATAAGCGAAATACCCGGTATATTGATGCATTTTAAAACTGTCAAACTATCAAATAAAGCAAATCAGGTGTGCAATGGGCAATAAATCAGAGCATCAAACACTTCCAATGGCCTTGTAAATTCCTTTCAATGGAAGAGTATGGAGTTTGGATGTCATTTCAAAGTTCAGATTAATCATGGAAAGTTTGAATTGTTATTCCAGTTAACAAATAATTTACAAGTTCCAGTTATAGATCAACCACGCTAAATTGGAATGGAATGTAAACACGGGTTTAGGCAAATGTAAGTGTTGAAAGTACTGTTTTACCAATTTATATCACATCGCCTCTATAGCACAGTGGTTTACGCATCCAGCTGGCATATGCTTAATTTTTTTCGACACAAGTTCGATTCACACTAACACACTGCTTTTAAGGAAATATTTTAGATATATATTTTTACACTGTCACCTGTCTGAATATTGGCTATTATTATGTTATTTAATATGTTGATATATGTGTACATGTTCATGGGCCAGAAATGGCTTATTACATTGAATAAAAGAAAAAAAAAAAAATATATATATATTTTAAAGTTTTTTTGCAGTTATTTTTAAGTATTGTATGTATTGTGCTTCAGTTTATTTTATTGCGGAAATAATTATTGTGTAAGAGAAAAATTAAAAAATCTATAAAAAAGCATGTTTCAAACCTACAACCTATAACAGCGTTGCTACCATGGCATTACGAATTGATTGTGTCAAAGACCACTCGGCAAATGGGACAGTTGTTCGAGGATTAACACTTTGTATTAAACAATGATTAAAATAGCAATTCATTGTTTACATTTAACGCCAATATAAACACGCCAATGTAAACATTGCCAAATTACCTTTGTCCAATAATAACTGGTTACAAAATCCATTCTCTGATATGTATACAATGCACAGTTTTTGAATCATGTCAAAATAAAAGATGTTTGTTAAATTTATGACTTCAGATTATTCACTGTAAGGTCTCGGGGTTTAAATTACCAGTTGCGAAATAAACAAAAGCCAAACTTCTGGTAAAAATGGTTGCAGAAAAAATCTTTTTCGTTAGGACCATAATAATATACAATCTGCTTACTATCTGTGCATGTTTGAAAGAAATCTGACATATACCTGGTAGTTATTTTGTACTGGATGCCACAAAATTGTATTAATAACATTAACAAAGGGGCATAATTCTGCTAATAAATCTTTCCTTTTGACCATTCTGCTCGATACCTGTCCAAATTTGAAAGAAATCCAGCAAACTGTTAATAAGGAGTTGATTTGGAGGATATACATACATGTATGTATGAACAGACAAGTGCAACTCTATATGCATCTCACTATTTGGGGTCATAACATATATATGGCTTTATGGCGTTGGAACACAGTGTAGATCCAGATCAGTCAGCACATCAGTGCCTTCTGATCAGGATCTGCACTGTTCACTTTTTGATTAAATGGGATATTTCCGACCAAAAAGTGAACAGTGAAGATCCTGATCAGATGGGATGATCATCACGGATGTGAAAGCTGATCTGGATCTACACTGGTTGCCCACACGTAAAAAGGTCTAGATATGGAGTAAAAGGTTAAATTGGTTATTTTATCAAGATATAAATGTGATAATTCTTAACGAATGTTCAAATTCATGTTCATAATAACATCCTGGAACAGTCATTATGACTCCTCATCTCATAACTTTGCCACTTGTGAAAATTCAACATCAGTAGCTCACTCAGTGAATTATATTTTTATCTTATATGGTAAAAACAAATATTCTCTATACATTTGTAGAAAAACTTTTTATTTATAACATACAATGTAGACGAATGTAATCTGATAATGCCAGAAATGAAATCATCTTCATCTTTTTACATAGGTTGAATATATCTGATAAATTATGCTACAAATAACTGTTAAACAAAATTCAAACAGTACATAACACACATGTAAGAATGCAGAACATATTTTAATATACCAGTAAATATACATTGCAAGTAAAAACAGGTGAAAATGATTGGTAACAATGTTGCTTCATGACCCAATAAATAAGTGATTTTAGAGCATGTGAAAATGTTCAACATCCTGTATCTATAAACAAATACATAATTTCAAGTTACAATGTAATTAATTCATTTGATCTATGGTAGTCACTTTTTTTCTAACAATCTTTTGTATTTTCTGCTAAGTCTGAGCATTCTGACATAAAACAAAACTTATTTCTTCCATTAATTACTTATAAATAAACATTGTATTTGTTCTAGAGGTGTTTTCATTATATGGACTCTACAGGAAGTCTATAATATCATGTGTGAAATATGATAATTCATTTTAAATAATGGTTTAGTGTTTTCAAGAGATATTCTTCAAATGTGCAAACTTTTCTTATTTTTTTTAGAAATTTTAAAATAACTTGCATTTCTAAAATGTTAAGAACAAAAATTGCAGAAAATATCTTTTTGTTCAACCATAATTGGGTTACTATAATTTAAAGTCACATGTATTCCAATGCTATTCATTCCACAAGTTTTGAAAATGGTTTTTACCTCTGTAATTCACTGAAATTGTACAGGCATTAATTTGCACCACAATTTAAATTACAATTTTCCCAGGGTAAAATCTGTGAACATTATTATTTATACCACTGAGAGAAAAAAAAAGATTAATGTACCGGTATTTTTTTAAAGATGTTGCTGACATAACAGTGTGCACCCTCTTTTTGAAATAATACACATTTTTCTTTATTTTCTTGCTTTGTTACTTTTTTCAAATACAAAATATTCACACTACATGCAAAATAATAAATGTTGGCTAGCACTACAAGGCTTGGCTATAAAATATCATTGACTGCATAACTGATAAACAAAACAAGTAAAGAGACTAAAATATTACATAAATGTAGTTTTCTTGTGGCTTGTAGTTCTAGTCTACTCAAAATTACACTGTTGGCCCATGGATAACAGCCATAACTCATGGAGTAAAAAGTTAAGAATACCAGATTTATCCCTAGATGTTCAGTAAGACACACCGATTTTAAATTATTCCTCTCTACTTCGATGGTATTTACTGAGTGATGCTGAATATAAACAATGATTATTAAGTAAGATAAGACTCCATGTTTGTGCTGGATGATTTGGGTCTATACTGACCGAAACAGTTCCAACCTTGTAAATTAATGTTCCTGTTTACACAGCCTGTCACTGTAAAGCACTTAAACATGTTACATGTAAATAAAATGAACAGCTTTTACTTCTAAAATTATTGTTGGATAAGCAGATAAAATATCACTTTTATAATAAACATAATGTATAATAATCCAGGACTTTGTAAGCCCTGAAAATGTATCTCTCAGCCACTGTACAACAATGTATTGACACTTTTATCTCACTGAATTAATGTGATATCACTTCATTTATTGATGTTTGTATCCCATCTGTATCCAGTTACCAAGGACTTTATGTAATGTAGGCAGCATGTAATGTAGGCCATATTTAAATAATTCCTAGTCTAGTCTGTCTCAGTATTTAGCATATTGATTTACCACTAACCATATTCTGAGCACAAGTCATTGGAAGTTTTAATCCCCTCTCCAACAAGTTTACACATTCCAGACATCCATGGCAGCATGCTGAGAATGGGCTTATTATAACAAAGAGCACCGCACATAGAAATCCAATGGGGAATCCAAACAGTAGCATAATCAGGAACCAGATGATGCTCCAGAACCACCGGCAGTCAGCCATCACTGGTCAACACCTGGGAGTCGCCTAACAGAAACCGGTTACCAGCACCTCAAAATCACTGTGCAGATCTCCACAAGTTCACACCTGCTCCTAAGTATGGAAGTTGCTGCAACTGAACACACAAATCAACCTTTAATATGTATGATCTTGCAAAAGCTCACATCCTGAAATACTTCAAGTCATACTTAACTGTTATAAGGCACTCAAAAGTAATACTTTTCCCAAATAAACCATTAACATATTTGATGTATTAATACAACAAGAGATGTATTACTTACATCAGGTAGTAGAAAACTCGCTAATTTAGTGTATAATTTGTCAAATAAACTGTGTCACTTTCAGTTGCTACTTGGCGTTAAAAAGACAAGTGCATAATGTTACAAACCTCAATAAATCTCTAAATATTGTTTTTCCTGCAGCGTGAGTCATCAAGTTTATGAATACACCACTCAATTACTTCCTGATATCCACTGTATGCTCACTAAAAGGTTGAAGGATGTATTACATTCCTCATTTCCCCAGTAAAGGCAGTGTATGAGTTACTGACATTGGCTTTTCTATATTCACTGATAAAATGAGTTAAAGCAGCTACATAAGTATTTCAAATTTTGAGATTAAAAATACATGTTTGTAACATTTTATTGGTCTTGTTTGTATGAAAAACATAACATTTCATCAATTATAATCATTAAGAGTCTGAGCTAGAGCAATCACTGACTCCCAGGGTTTGTTACTCATTGTTAGAAAAGAGTGCTTAACTTGCATCAAGAGTAATGATACTATAATCAACAAAATCTGTACATGTATAGAAATTTATAATATTCCCATGTTTTATATTTGATAGTATTTTTAATAATAAAATAATAAAAATATTAAAACAAGAAAGGCAAATCGCCTTAAATCAACAAAAATTGGATATTACATATGTAAATTAACTAACAAGGATTTTCTCTTATTTGATCTGGAGACCTCTTCTGTAGGACAGATGACACTGTTTCAAAATCATTAAAGGTGTCATTTAGACGAAAATTTATAATATTCCCATGTTTTACATGTGATAGTAATTTTAATAATAAACAAGAGGGTCCATAGGACCCTGGGTCGCTCACCTGTCAACAACTGCTCAATGGCTTCAAGAGTTGTGTGCATGTTTGGTAAAATCAAGTCAAAAATTTACAAAAAATTAAGCTGCTTTTGTGGAGAAAATGTAACTAGATGATGCTCTATACCAAATATCTAAGCTCTAGGCCTTACGGTTTCAGAGAAGAAGATTTTTAAAGATTTACTATATAACACTATGTAATAAAACTAGTGACCCCCGGGGCAGAGCCATTTTCGACCCCAGGAGAATAATTTGAACAATTTTTGTAGAGGACCACTACATGATGACACATACCAAATACCAAGGTTCTAGACCTTGTGGTTTTAGAGAAGAAGATGTTTTTAAGTTTTCCCTATATAAGCCTATGTAAAACAAGTGACCCCTGGGGCAGGGCCATTTTTGACCCCAGGGGGATAGTTTGAACAATTTTGGTAGAGGACCACTAAATGATGCTGTATATCAAATATTAAGGCTCTATGCCTTGTGGTTTTAAAGAAGAAGATTTTCCATGTTTTTCCTACATAACTATATGTAAACCAAGAAGACCCTAGGGCGTGGCTGATTTTGGCCCAGGGGACATAATTTGAACAAATTTAGTAGACATCCATTAGACAATGCTACTTACCAAATATCTAAGCTGTACACATTGTGGTTTGTGAGAAGATTTTTAAAGATTTCCTATATAAGTCTATGTAAAATGAAGTGACCCCTGGGGCAGGGCTATTTTTGACCCCAGGGAAATCATTTGAACAAACTTTGTAGAGTTCCACTAGAGGGTGCTAAATGCCAAATATCTAAGCTCTAGGCCTTGTGGTTTCAGACAAGAAGATTTTTAAAGTTTTTCCTATATAAGTCTATGTAAAATGAAGTGACCCCTGGGGCGGGGCCAATTTTGACCCCAGGGAAATAATATGAACAATCTTTGTAGAGTTCCACTAGAGGGTGCTAAATGCCAAATATCTAAGCTCTAGGCCTTGTGGTTTCAGACAAAAAGATTTTTAAAGTTTTTCCTATACAAGTCCATGTAAAATGAAGTGACCCCTGGGGCAGGGCCAATTTTGACCCCAGGGAAATAATTTGAACAATCTTTGTAGAGTTCCACTAGAGGGTGCTAAATGCCAAATATCTAAGCTCTAGGCCTTGTGGTTTCAGAGAAGAAGATTTTTTAAGTTTTTCCTTTAGGTTGCCATGGCAACCAGAGTTCTGCATGGAATTGATTTCTTTGAACAAATTTGGAAGAGCTTCATGCAAGTTTCATCAACTTTGGCCCAGGGGTTTAAGAGGAGATGTAGTTTACAGTAAAAGTTTACAGACGGACGACGGACAGACGGACGGCGGACAAATTGTGATCACAAAAGCTCACCTTGTCACTACGTGACAGGTGAGCTAAAAAACTAAAAATATCAAAACAAGAAAGGCAAATTGCCTTAAATCAACAAAAATTGGATATTAAATTAACTAACAAGGATTTTCTCTTATTTGATCTGGAGACCTCTTTTCTAGCACAGATGACACTGTTTCAAAATCATTACAGGTGTTATTTAGACAAAACATTCTGAACAAGGTTGATAATAATCAGATGAAAAGCGTGGATTTCAAAATATAAATAAGGATTTTCTTGAATATATCTAGTTACCTAGTTCTTGACCCTAGGTGGTCTAAACTCATCGGAGATACCATCACGATAAACAATTTAAAAGGGTTTGATGATACATGTACTCATATGAAAAGAAGGTATCCAATGTGTTAATACAGTTTTTCTTTGATTTGAACTGGTGACTTGGTTTTTTTAATCCCATTTTTTACATCATTCAGACAAACATTCTGAAAAAGTTTATGACAAGCAGATGAAAATGTGGCTATTTTCATTAAGGGTTTTAATTGATTTGACAAAATGGCTTAGCTTAGATTTTTAAAATTATCATCAGGGCAAATATTTCCAGCAAATTTGTTGATAATTATATGAAAAATTTGATCTCAAATGTGTCAACAAGGTTTCCCTTTGATTTGACCCAGAGACCTAGTTTTTGACTACAGATAATTCAGTTGTAAATTATCTCGGAAATATCACCATGACAAACATTTTCAGGAACTTCTGTTAAAATTTTGGAATCTATTCAATTGTTTTAACAAACAAAAGATGAAGAGGAAAAGACAATGTTTGGCAAAATGTTACGACATTAGCTCATTTATGTTCTGAAACAGATCGTTTGTAATTGTGCATTTCCAGCTATTGAGGTGTGTGTTTTTTTATACTTTCATAACATTCTAAATATGGTTGCAAACCCAAACAATTAATTGTTTCTTCAAACCATCATTTTTATGTCACTCTGCAAACACATGGTACTGAACAAGCTAGGTTGCGTCTGAAATTTGCCAGATATTAAAGTGTGAAACTTTAGCTATTCAACAGAATAAACATACATGTAACACAAATGTGTCTTTGATACCTTGTTACCTAGTTTTCGAACTATGATAACAAAAGTTTTAAACATGTACAAAGTTAAGCAATACCCCTAATGTGTTACCTTAGATGGCACAGTTTCAGTTCAAATAAAATATTATCAGGACAAAAATTTTCAGCAATTTGAGAAATGTGGCCTATAAATTGGTATCATTAAATTTCATGAGTTATAAATATTGCACAGATGGTACACATTTGCTCAGTTGTATTATTCTTACAGGACAATTAATTTTGCTCAAGTTTAACCCTTTACTCCATATATACGCCTTTATATGCATGTGCGACCAGTGTAGATCCAGATCAGCTCGCACATCCATGCCGTCTGATCAGGATCTGCACTATTCGCTTTTTGGTCAGAAATAACCTAAGAAATCAAATAGAGTACAGTGCAGATCCTGATCAGACGGCATTTAAATTTAAACCTCACAAAATATAACAATATTGTGCTGACAAGATTTTTCTTTCACTTATCACAGTGAATAGAGCCCTCTCAACTTGTATGCATACCTGAGATTCCATTATCAGAACGAGGCTGAGTGAGCAAACAAACTGACCAGCAATATGGCCACATCAAGGAATAGTGCTAGACATTGTTGTATTTCTATGTGTATCAGATGATAGATTCACTGACAAAATAAGTTTCCATAAATTTCCAAAATATTAAAACTTAGAAAAGAATGAAAAGAGAAAATAAGGAGAGATCAGGGTCCATTTTCATGTGAGATTTATATGTATAATCTATGAGAACATATCAAATAAAAATATAACTGTGATTATTTACCACATAAAACTAAAGATAATTGTTTGTTCTTGGTCTTATATTTCCATTATTTTATAGTCTATCAGCTTTTAATGCAAATATTATATAATCTCATTTATGACATTTACCGTAAATCTTCAACTAAAACATTTTCATCCATAACTGCTTCAACTGTAGTATGTTCAAATCATTTAAGAGATGATGACTTAATTTTGTTTTAAAGGACTCAAAACAGGCCGGCCCAAGCATACGAGTTAACTTCTTGGTTTAAGTACTTTGCATATTCTGATGCTGCTATTGGCTCTGATGCTATTCTATGCCGCATTGCTTCATTTCTCACTCGTCACTCTGGAATAAAAGCCTTTCAGTTGACACCATCTCCACGTATAGGTTTGAAAAGTGTAGATTTCGCTTCTTGTGGAGTTGATGTTAATGTAGACTGAGTGGGTACTAACAGTTAATTAACGACCGGTTGTTTGGTGTTTCATATCTTTTCTGAGAGTAATAGCACTCCTTGCACAACTGGCCATGGATTACCATCAAATACTTGAATTAAAATTAGAATAACTATGGTACAGACTGTTTCTTTAAGGAACTTTCTTCCAAGTCAAGTTATTTATTGGACCCCTGATGAGAAATGTTCAATCCATGAGATAAAATCTAAGGGATCAAGATTATCAAATTATTTGTTTATTGTACTGACTTAGTAAGTGGCCCTTGTATGAAGTAGTGTTGGAAAATTGAAAGAAACAAGTGAAAATTTTTGTATAGCCTTAAGAATCGAAAGCAGGTTACAGATGCAAAAGGTTGTGAACTTATATTGTACCAAACATATGAGCTAATAATAAGAATGACTAGGAAAAAGCATTTTCCTGATAAGCTTTTAATGTAGTTTTCACAAAAATATTTGAAACCTCTGTCTAGAGATTTCTAGCAGATGATCTTGTGGTGCTACTTATGTAACTTTTAACAAAAGAAAATGAAATATCTGGTATTAATGATAAATTTTGAGATCTATAAAATGCCATAGCTTGGGAATGTAAACAATCAGCTTGCTCACTCAGCCTCGTTCTGGAAAATCACTTAATATTCATGAGATAATATTAAGACTGGTCTATTATTATTAAAAGCAGTTTAACTCAACCCTTCAAGAGAAACATTCTGAACAAGTAGGATTATTAGCAGTTGAAACAAAAATTGTCTTCCTTACAATCATCTTAACATCCTGCTTGATAGGCATTTATTTCATGAGATCAGTTACATTGCTTATTGTTGTTTTTTAGACAATGTTAGGAAAGAGGTTTGAAGGCAAAAAGTTATGTGGATGCCAGGTTCTCTAGTACACCCTAGCAAGTCTACTTGGCGACATATCTACCAATTCGCCCATGGGTGATAGAGTAAATGGAGGGTAATATAGAATCAATTGTGCATCCCACTGTGGATGGAATACTGTAGGGAGATCACATATTACATGTATACAGACAGTCTGTGTTTCCTTTAGGCTAGACTGGCTCCCGTCCTTATGTTCTGTTATAATATTCTCATGTCACTTATACAATAATCGTCAACAACTCCAAGAAAAGCAACTCCTGCAGGTACCTTACCGATATGCATTTTACTTCCCTTATCTCCCAGAACATAGGTTTGGCATATCAGAAAAAAATGAAATGAAATAAAAAGATAATAAGTATTTCAGTGCTTTTTTAATAAACCATCTAGCTGGTGCCAGGCTACCTTTAGGCTAACAGTTTAACACTTACATAAAGGCTGGATGAGAACCCTTCCTCAGTTGCAAAGTAAATTTTCAGAAACTAAAATTTTGCACACATTTTAATCTTAAGTGTGACATTAACCTTTAAGGTATTGCCATGATTCTAAGAGGCAACACTTATCTCATTTTGGTGAACAGTTAATAAAAAGTTAAATCTCTGCTCCTAAAACCAGATATGTGGTGGATTGAACTTAAGTATCTCTGTGATTGGTGAAAAATTGAAAATAAAACAGAGCTTAAATTGTTAACCAGCAAGCTAAATCGTTTAACCCTTTACTCCAAGGATACATCTTTTATCACATGGATGGATGTACAGTGTAGATCCACAATATTAGGGACATCAGTTCTGGATCTACACCAGATGCTTGTCAGAAATAACCTAACAAATCTAAAAGCAAACAGTATAGATAATGGTCAGATGGCATGTTTCTGGGGTCCATTTGACCTGGAGATGACCCTTTGGCTATTGAAATTTTCAAAAAACCCTCATTTTGACCCAATGATGCTATATGAAGGGTAATTTTTTCCATAAAACAATTTGCCATATTTTGCCTGAATCCACTAAAAAGTTAACAAAATGACCCTTGAGATTCAGTAGCTAGTGGAACCCCTGAAGTTTGTGCTGGGTGATTAGGATCTACCAGTACATTGGATGACATGTGATAAAAGGCATATCCAGATGAATTATTAGACGAATTTGAGAGTAAGTTTTACCTTGCATCTCCACCATTAACCCACTAAAACTGAGATGTTTCTGAAAATCTTTTTGCACCACAAAAGGAACAACTACAATTGAAAACCTTTTTTTGTATTTTCAAAAGACTGAACGACAGCTTCCTTTCTATTTTATTGAGAGTGCTATCTGGCCATATTATTGCAAAAATCTGATAATCCTTTTAGTCTTTGTTTTAGTACATGTATCTTGTGTTACACAACTTCACTATGGCTGACTTGTATGTCTAACATGATCTACATGCAAAACCCGCACAGTGAGCTCACAAACACTTTTGGCATTCAGAAAATACTGTATATCTGTATTCCATACTCTTAAAGCAGAGGTCTTCCAGAATAAATACTTCATTGACTTTATGCAAGAGTACATACACTTCCATTATAAATTATAGGAGTTAACACAATTATTTCCTAAACACAATCTTATCATATCATTATTAAATTCGCAGATCACAGAAGTTCATCACAGCGGCTTCTTCCTCTTTAACTTTTCATAGTTTTTAGTTTCTTCAGCTCTTTGTATAGAACAGTCTTGTCAACTGAAAGCAGAAGGTGGAAAAAAGTTAGAAATGATGACTAACTCTGTTTTTCTTTGAAATACCTATCTTCATATGAGTTATTTGATAATATTACTTTGTGATCACATCACTGCCTGCTTTGTTCGCTGTTTGCTGAATACATTTCTGAGCAAGTTGGAATAACTTTGATGTAAAATATTAAGTAAGTTTAAATTAAAATTAAATAAATTAATATATAAATTTCTAATTTACCTATTACTCCATATATATGGCATTTATTGCATATGTTTATACATCTATGCCGTCTAATCAGGATCTACAATGATCACTTCTTGGTTAGAAATAACTTAATGAATCTTTAAGCAAACTGTGTACATCCTGATCAGATGGCAGAGGCGTGCCAGCTGGTCTTGACCTACTTTGTTCACACATGTGATAACAGCCATATCCCATGAAGTAAAGGATTAAACAACCTTTATGAACAATTAATGGACTGGCTTAAATTCCAAGAAAAGCGAGACTATCAAACAAACAGAGCTGGTCAAGCAGGTTATAACCAGACAACCTATTACACGACTTTACACTCTGAATTATCAGTAATTTATTTTCCATACAGTAAACAGTACAGACTTTGATAGGACACGCTGCCTTATTCAGGTCTATAAATACCAGTCTGTTGTTTGAACAGAATGGTTCGGTAAAAGTGAAAATTCTCATTTTGCAACCACCCCGACTACTGCTTCAATCTACCTGTAATGCTGCATGTTCAGTTGAAATCTCTTCATCACCAACATTCAGTCTAAATCTGTGTTAACCCTCTACTCCATATAAGTGCGTTTTTATGTGTGCGCAACCAGTAAAGATCCAGATCAGCCAGCAAATCCCTGCTGTCAGATCTGGATCTCCACTGGGCACATCTTGGATAGAAATAATTTAATGAATGAAAATGTGTAGATCCTGATCCGATGGCATGGATGTGATGGCTGATCTTGATCTACAGTGTTCACCATGTGATAAAGGCTTATCTATGGAGTATAGGGTTCCCATGCAATATATTTGGTTGTTGCTTCCTCCAGTTAACCCTTTCCTCCATATATACGCATTAACACATGTGCGAACAGTGTAGATCCAGATCTGACAGAATTGCCGTCTGATCAGGATCTGCACTGGTCGCATTTTTGTCAGAAATAACCTAACAAATCATAAAGCGAACAGTGCAGATCCTGATCAGATGGCATGGATGTGCCAGCTGATCTGGATCTACACTGTTCACCCACGCAATAAAGGTGTTTCTATGGAGGAAAGGGTTAAAATAAGTTAAAAAAGTTTGCTTACCAAATGGGTCTTTATACAGCATTTCCAGCTTTTCTCCTCCTTTGGGTCTAATCCTGATAAGTTTATGTCCTGTTCCTGCCAAACTCTCCAGGATAACCATGATCATCCTGAAATACAAAACATTTGCATTTATCTTCTGATAAATGTAAAATTTACTTTCTTTAAAAATCATAAATTTTTTTATAAAAATAACACTGAGTTACTGAACATGTCCAAAAGATGGGGAAGGATTGTGTTCCAGTGCATTCCGGAAAAGCACTACTAGTCAGGTCACATCTTTTCCACAACCATAACGTATATAAATGCAACAATTTCGACAACTCAAAAACCGACCCTGATTTCCTGGAGAACGTCCGAAACATACAGTCCGACCTGTCTTTAGCAGCCACCCAAGGAAGTGACAAAAAGTGACTGATGAAGACAGGTGGCTGTAAATTTTGAACAAAATGTCAGTTTATGTCCTATTCAAACTGGGAGTTTAAGACACATAACAACTATAATGATATCTTTGTTTACTACTCTATCTATTAATGTTCTTTTGCACAACCTTCACACCAGAAGCGCAACTGCTACCGTAAAACTGCTACTTATTTGCAGTCAAGGGCTTACCACACTCCTCCCAATCCTGTTCATCGATAAATTTTTTTTTATCAAAATCTCAATAACAGCAAAATGCCGTTAAATGAAACTTTGCACAAATGTATGTTATTAATGTATCTTTATTTTGCAGATGGTAAGACACGTCAGAACAGTAAAGAAAAATAGCGATATCTAAAAATTCCCTCAACTTCTATTTACATAAATTCACAAAAACTAAACAACACAAAACATCATTTTAAACGCCCACATGAGTAATAGGATACTGACAACAATTTATTGTGTCCTCGTGACTTACATATGTAAACTTTACGAGATATTAGTAAAATGTGTTTGACCTTAGATTTTATGGTCGCTTCCTGGTCGCAGAAACGGATGACAATCACTGATTTCTCTTTTAGTAGTAGAAAGTTTTAACATAGTACACAACATTTTCTTGTCAGTAACATTGC
Organism: Corbicula japonica; assembly: GCA_038501625.1. Lineage (NCBI taxonomy): Eukaryota > Metazoa > Mollusca > Bivalvia > Venerida > Cyrenidae > Corbicula > Corbicula japonica. The sequence goes on along the minus strand of JAZAYU010000692.1, from coordinate 159,280 downwards.
ACTCACGTGGGAATTTAAAATTATGTTTTGAATCGCTTAGTTTTGTGAATATATGTAGATAGAATTTTAAGGAATTTTAAAGTCTAGATTGTTTTCTTTACTATTCTAATGTGTCTTATTGTATGCAAATTCAAGATACATTAGTAACATTCATTTGTGCAAAGTTTCATTGAATGGCATTTTGCCATTATTGAAATTTTGATAATTTTCTTTTTATCGATGAACAGGATTGGGAGGAATGTGGCAAGCCGATAATTTACTGGTCTTGTTGGTAATGATGTACATATGATGGTGTAGATATAATCTAAGTTTGAAGTTGATATTTTTAGTTTTAACAAGAGCTGTCACTTGAAATTGACATATGCCCCCGAAATGCAGCTTTGAAATCGAATTGGTATACATATGTAGTAAAAATATGCCCGTGGAAGAGATGAAGCATACTGCATGCATATAATGTGAAAGATGGAAAGGATCATTTTAACCGAGTTTAAAGAGGATGCCACCAAAATTAACCTTAACCCTAAACCCTAACCAGTGCGAATAAGCTTATTCTTTAATTTGACATTGTGACCTAGTTTTCTGACCAAGTTTGAAGAAGATCGGACAAAATTAAGACTGTTACAGTACAGAGAAGCTTTTTCAATAATTTGACCTTGTGACCTAGTTTTCAAGGTCACATGACCCACTTTCGAACTTGACCTAGATATCACTGAGATAAACATTTTAACCAAGTTTGAAGAAGATTGCACCAAAATTAAGACGGCTAGAGTGCGGACCTTCTTTTTCTATTATTTAACCTAGTGACCTAGATTTCAAGGTCACATGACCCAATTTCAAACTTGACCTAGATATCACTGAGATAAACATTTTGACCAAGTTTAAAGAGGATGCCACCAAAAGCATTTTGACCAAGTTTAAAGAGGATGCCACCAAAATTAAGACCCCTAGAGTGCAAATAAGCTTTTTCTTTAATTTGACCCAGTCACGTAGTTTTAAGGGTCACATGACCCTTTTTCAAATTTGACATACATATCATGGAGATAAACATTTTTACCAAGTTTGAAGAACATCACAACAAAATTAAGACCGCTAGAGTGCAGACAAGCTTTTTCTATAATTTAACCTAGTGACCTAGATTTCAAGGTCACATGACCCAGTTTCAAACTTGACCTAGATATCACTGAGATCAACATTTTGACCAAGCTTCAAGAGGATGCCACCAAATTAAGACCGCTATAGTGCAAATAAGCTTTTTCTTTAATTTGACCTAGTGACCTAGTTTTAAGGGTCACACGACCCTATTATAAATTTGACCTACATATCATAGAGATAGATTTCTGATCAAGTTTGAAGAAGATTGGACCGAAATAAGGACTGCTACAGTGTGAATAAGCTTTTTCTTTTCCTTGACCTGGTGACCATGTTTTCAAGGTCACATGACCCAGTTACAAACATGACCTAGTTATTATTGAGATTAACATTTTGACCAAGTGTGAAGAAGATCTGACCAAAATTAAGACTGCTAGAGTGAGGACAAGCTTTTTCTATAATTTGACCTAGTGACCTAGACTTCAAGGTCACATGACCTAGTTTCGAACTTGACCTAGATATTATTGAGATAAACATTCTGACCAAGTTTGAAGAAGAGCCCACCAAAATTAAGATCGCTAGAGTGCGGACAAGTTTTTTCTATAATTTGACCTAGTGACCTAGATTTCAAGGTCACATGACCTAGTTTCGAACTTGACCTAGATATTATTGAGATAAACATTCTGACCAAGTTTGAAGAAGAGCCCACCAAAATTAAGATCGCTAGAGTGCGGACAAGTTTTTTCTACAATTTGACCTAGTGACCTAGTTTTAAGGGTCACATGACCCAGTTACAAACAGTACCTAGATATCATAGAGATAAACACTGACCAAGTTTAAAGAAGATCGCACCAAAACTAGGACCGCTAGAGTGCAGACAAGCTTTTTTTATAATTTGATCTTGTGACCTAGTTTCAAGGTCACATGACCCACTTTTGAACTTGACCTAGATATCATTGAGTTAAACATTCTGACCAAGTTTGAAGAAGATTGGTTAAAAATTAAGACCGCTAGTGTGTGGACAACAAGTTAGGGTTAGGGTTTAGGGATAGTTAAAGACCTTAGGGTTAGGGTTAAAGACTTAGGGTAAGGGTTAAGTGAAAAAGCCCATAACACGGCCAAAAATAAGCAGTTTTGAAGATAAAGCATGGACAAGATTGTAATATAGAAGTTAGGGTTAGGGTTAGTTAAATACCTCAGGGTTAGGGTTTAGGGTTAGGGTAAGGTGAAAAGGCCCATAACTCCACCAAAAAAAATCCAGAAATTCCTTACGATATGCACAACTAGGCTTGGTGACATACACTCCTGTGAAGTTAGGGTTAGGGTTAGTTTAATACCTAAGGCTTAGGGTAAGGGTTTAGGGTTAGGTGAAAAGGCCCATAACTCCGCCAAAAATAATCCGACCAGAAATTCCTTAAGATATGCACAACAAGGCTTGGTGAGATTTCGCTAATAACTCAGCCAAAAATAATCCGAGCAGAAATTCCTTATGATTCCTGATGATATGCACAACTAGGCTTGGTGACTAATACTCCTGTGAAGTTTCAAAGAAATCCCTCAAGCGGTTTTGGAGAAGAAGCGGGGACAAGATTATTTCGGACGGACAGACGGACAGTCCGATTACTATATGCCTCCCTTCGGGGGCATAAAAATTATGGACCAAGTGTATTCAAAATTTAAGAGATGCAGATGCCAGGGTGAGGGGGATGGTGAGGGCATTTAGGTAACTTAATGGGGACAAATAGATTGATTGATGCTGACTTGAATCATTCACCTCATTGGTATTGATGACACTACTTTGTATAGACTTCTTGTCTTTTTATCAATTTCAGTTCACTACAGTTTTAACTGAAGGAAGACATTTTGAAACTGATCAGTGTTGATGAAAAAACATTTAAAATTGTTTCTTTCGTGATAATCAATATTTTGTTCTTGTTTCAAAGTGTGTATGTTCTACAGAACAAATTTGTCATTGTGTAACTAAGTTATCATTGGGCTCCACAGATCTGCTAACACATTTACCCACCCTTTCTTCAACAGGTGAGAAAACAGAATTCATGTCAGGCTAATTACTTGTAAATAGTCCAGCGGATGTTCCTACTCGGGCTAGTCAGACAATGGCTGACACTAAATACATGTAGTCCCAATTTTTTTGCCTTTTGGGGGCATTAAATGGCTAGTATGGCCTGAAAGGAACATGTTAAGTAAATGAGATGCTTTTACTGACACACTGATAGCAAATTTATGTTTGGAAATGCAGTATATGAAAAAAGGCCCTGGTTTTAGGACGGCATATATAAAACAGTTTTGAAGTTCACACAGAAGTGAAAAAAACAGACCACCGGTTTCAAGGTGTCAAATCTCTGTTAACTGATACATGACCCCTACTTTTCTTGCTGGAAATGGACAGTAGAAACAATTAGCTTTAAAGCATGTAAGTTAGCCCTTATTAAAATGGTACCAGCTATGATTGCCAGCCTTTTGAAACATGTCATGTTTACTATAGTTTATATAGGGAAGTCTATTTACAGGTCTTACACCGTCATAGACTGGAAGTTCAATGGGGTTAACTCAATATTCTGTCTTAAGTTACCTCCCTTTGTAACGGGCACCTGTCACTGGTAGTTCTGGTCTGAGATTGATAATTAAAAAGACATGCAGTAGTCATCCGTGCATGGTTCCTTCAAATATGTTTTTTTATAGGGTCTGGTTGGTCAGAGATCAGCATAATGCATAACAACATTTGATTATTATCATTGTATGGAAAAATAGATTATAGTTTTTACAGTGCTGGGCCTAATATTCAAATTTTCTCTTCTTACCATTTTAATACAATGGTAAGGTTTGTGTGTTACATCATTATGTTCGACCCCTTCGGTAACTAATTAAGAGTAATAGATACGCATTTCTTCTGCTTAAAATGGCAGATTTGAGGAAAAGAAAAGTTAGAAAACCTTAAAAAGGTAGTAACATTTATAACACATGATATAAATAAAGTTTGACGTCCGCCAATGAAACGCCATGCAATGCAACAATTTTTCTGCCAGGAATTCAATAGAATTTTTTAATAACCGAGCCCTTTCATACAAATTGAATGCACATCATTCGGTTCACAGATTTGTGCAATGTTTGTACTGACGTATTTTTCAATATACTGCTATTGTTTTTCTCCAAAAAGTTCTTTCTTATTCTTATACCATTTAGAACATATTCAAATATTGTTTCATAATGTTTTCACATTTTTCTCTTTATTTCTGAATTTTTAGTTCATTTAGTTTTATGTTCAATTTTAATTATTATATAAATATATTTCTGTGTAAAACTTTCCCGAGTGCTACTTTATTTCACTGAGTTTGGAGCGCTTTTAGTTGCCAAAATCAAATAAACAATGTTGTTATGTTATGTCTATCACATATGTCCCCTACTTATGTTAAGGAATCATACAAGAACTACAACACTGTGCGTTCTAACTACTGATTTAATGATACTAAATTACATGTGGATTATATGATGAACTGTTAAGAACCGAAATGAACATGTATCAAGCTATGCAGGCTCCCTCTGGTGGGAGGGGCTTATCAGTAACTGGCATTGATTGATAGCACCAGTATACAGCATTATGCTTCATCTCCCTTCTTTATCTGAAATGCATGTAATCATATAAACTATACAAAATAATCATAGCAACATGATAAAAATCAGGCAATCACAATAATCACATATTATGCAAATAAAATGTGGAACTTGCGCTTCAGTATTTTACAAGAATTACATAATGTAATGTTCTTCCAGTGATACTCTGTAGTCTGTGCTAATTGGCAGTCTATCAATTTTTAAAACTTTTATGGCCCCTATTTACAAGTCTAACCGCACACGCGGTGTTATCACTCTGCCTGACCGTGTAACATAATTAGTTCCACCGTGAGAGCTTCTATCATTTGATTGTTCAGCAGAGTTCAATTGCTGGTTTGTTCTCGGGTCAAATATTTCATCATTGTTCTGACCTTCACAGCTTGAATCCAAAGCACCATGTCCTAAAACTGGTTCACTTGTCTTAAGCAAGTCCCTGCGATTTCTCCTATATATCTGACCATTTTCTGTTTCTACTATGTATGAGCGTTCAGAGGGGTTATCAAGGACAATAGCAGGACTCCATGTTTTATCCAAACGTTGGATTCTGGCTGACTCCCCAATTTTTAGAGGAGAGAGGGGTTTCGCATTGCGATCATAATTATGTTTTTGACGGGCCTTGGACTGGGAGATTTTCTGTTTAACCAAATCAGTGGAGGGTACTTTTGGTATCAAGTTTTCAGTGACAGTAGGAAGGACTGATCTTAACTGTCGTGACAGGGCCAACTGTGCTGGACTATAGTTCCCAATGTCCACAAGAGGGGTGGATCGGTATTCTAGAAAACCGATTCTTGGGTCTGAGTTATCTTCCTTGGCCTTAATGATTATACGCTTGGCAACTTTAACCATAGCCTCTGCTAACCCATTTGTTTGATTGTGGTAGGGACTGCACTTAACATGTTCGAAATTCCAACTTTTTGCAAACTCATCAAATTCCTGACTAGCAAAGCATGGGCCCCCATCGGTCATAACCTTCTCGCAAATTCCCCAGTGTGACATTATATCTTTCATGTGTGAGATAACGGTTGAGCTTTTCATGTTTGAGAGTTCACGGACTATAGGATATCTTGAGTAGTAATCTGCCATGACCAGGTAATTGGCTTCTCCTATTGAAAACAAATCACACCCTGCTATCTGGAAGGGATACTCTGGAACTTCAGAGCTAATTAATGGCTCTTTTTGTTGAGATGACCTGTGTTCCAGACAAATCTGACACTGATTGACCATTTCGATTATATCATTAGAAATCCCAGGCCAAAACATCACTGATCTTGCACGGCTAAGACATTTCTGGGCGCCAAGATGACTAGAATGTAGGATTTTTAACATCTGGGATCTGAGGGATCTTGGGATAACGATTTTTTCTCCCTTCATTATGATACCATTAACGACTGTCAATTCATCTCTGTAATTCCAGAAAGGTGATACAAGAAGGTCACAATCTTTTTTCATGTTAGGCCAACCTATCTGAATTATTTGTTGCAAAGCACACAGTTGCACATCGTTGGCTGTGTGTAACCTGATTTCCTCAAGTTTTTTGTCAGATATGGGCAATGAAGAAATAACCATGCACACATGTGCCTCAACCCCTTCTGTAAGATCGGGACTTGTTTCTAGACTGGCATTGCGGCTGAGCCCATCGGCTAGAGGAATTGTTTTACCGCCAACATGCCGGAACTCGAACCTATACGGACTTAGCTTAAGGACTAACCTTTGCAACTTGGGAGGTATAGAATGCATAGGCTTCTGGAGCAAGCCTACTAAGGGTAAATGGTCATTTTCAAGAATGACATCACGACCATAACAGTACTGGTGAAATTTGGTGAGACCAAAAACACATGATAGTAATTCCTTTGAAATTTGCCCCATGTTCTGTTGGGATTCTGTTAAACTACGAGAAGCAAATGCAATAGGGCGTTTGTCTTGCAGTAACACTGCTCCCATAGCATGACTAGACGAGTCAACTTGCAAGGTCAAGGGCTTTGATGGATCATAGTATGCCAATACAGTTTCCTTACAAATGCATTCTTTCATTTTTTCAAAGGACTCACTTTGAGGTTTCTGCCATGAAAATACGACTTCCTTATGCAACAATTCTCGCATAGGCGCGGTCACTTCTGAAAGGTTATCACTGACATAACGACTGAGGTAATTGACCATTCCTAACACTACCTGAAGTTCAGGCTTGGAAGTGGGAGGTCTTAGACTTTTAATTGCCTCAATTTTGGCGGGATCAGGCTTCAAGCCTTCTGATGTGAGCACGTGACCGAAGTACGATACTTCTGTCACGCCTACTTCTAACTTCCTTGGATTAAAGCGAATCCCTTTTGTTAACGCTCGGTCAAGGACCGCTTTCAAATTTTCGTCATGAATTTCCCTAGTTGAACCCCAAACACACAAATCATCAACTATAGTTGCTACCCCTTCTAGGCCCAATAATGCTTCCTCAAGAGCACGGACAAGAAAATCACCTGACACGTTCAAGCCATATGGGCAACGGAGATACCTAAATACACCTAGGGGGCTGTTAAAGGCAGTCAAATATGATGATTCATCTGACAATTGTATCGACCAATATGCGCTTGTAAGATCCAATTTGGTGAAATACTTGGCATTGCCAAACTTATGCAGTACATCATCAAGTGTTTTCAGAGGGTAGGGCGTCCGCTTAATAGCTTTATTTAGCGAACGAGGGTCCAGACATAGGCGAATATCCCCATTAGATTTCTGTGTAACCACAAGATTGTTACACCACTGGGTCGGTTGCTCACATTTAGCAATCACGCCCATTTCATGCATACGATTGAGTTCCTGGCGTACCTTGTCTTCTAAGGCTACAGGAATCCTACGAGGAGGGTGGACTACGGGCGTGACGGTGGGGTCGACATGAATTACACATTCCCCAGGGAGTAACCCAATCCCATCAAATACAGTGCTATAATCCCTAAGAATGGATTCTCTTGTGAGAACAATTTCCCCGTCTTGTGCCCCCTTTACACCCTTTTGCACGGAATGCGCCAGTTCAATTAATTTGAACTCTAAGCATGATTCACAACCAAGTAATGCGGGTGACTTGGTGTCCATTATATGGAAAACTACGTCCTTAACTAGACCGGTACCCAAATTTTTGCATCGCAAGGTAATTTCCCCCATGCTACTCAAAATGTTCCCATTATAGGCAGTTAACTGAGACTTGGATTTCTTCAAAGGTGCTTTGATTCCAAGACCGTGAAAGATAGACAATGGTAAAATATTTACCTGAGATCCAGTGTCACATTTGATTTTTACAGTATGCTCCTGATTCCCAATTTGTAAGTCCGTAAACACTTGTCCATTTTCACACCGAATTCGATCGACACTATCGATACAAAAGCTATCCTCGAAGTATTCTGTAATCTCATTAACTTTAATGTTTTTACAACATTTGCTCCAATGGTTCCATTTTGAACATTTGCGACATTGTGTCCCCTTGGCAGGGCACCGTTGATCGTCTGTGTGCGATCCTCCACAGCGACCACAGCCTGTTCCCCGTGCCTGCTGATTCCCTGTGCGCTCTGGTCTTGATTCTGTACGACCATGCTGCCTTCCTGTTCGGCTTTGCGTGTTGCCCCGACTGTAGTTTCGTGTTGTTGAGTTGTCGGACGTCGACAACGCGTGAACGTGGCTAGTATCCTTGTTGAACATTTTCATTTGTGATACTGAATATTCGAACTCTTGGCACATTGAAATGCATCTGTCCATTTTTAAGTCTTTCCCGACTTGCAACAGTTTTTCGCGTAATTTTGTAGACGCGACTCCAAATATGATCCGATCTCTGACCAAATCATCTTTTAATGCCCCAAAGTCACAATCCTTGGCTTTGTTTTTCACCAAAGTGATGAATTGTTCCATGGTTTTCTCGCCCTGCACGATGTTGTTGAACTGATATCGTGCAAATACCGGGTTCAGTGTTGGCGCAATATGAGCACGAACCTTATTAAAAATTCGTTCGGGCTTCTTCCTGTCCTCCTCGGACATTTCCACCGCGTGATATATTTCACGACCTTTAGCACCCATGTACAATAGTAACATTGTCACATGTACGTCCTCAGCTTGGTCCTTTAAAGGTCCTTTGAATATTAATTCGCAGTGTTCTTGGAATTTTTCAAATTCTTCCACCATGTTTGACGCACCCCAGTCCATCTGCGGAGCGGGAATTCCACTAAGATTCATGGTTACAGTTTCAAGAATTAATATTTCAACGTTCAATGAATTATTTTACTAATTATATTCCGGTTTTTATGAATGACAACAGTAAGTTCCAGATTCTGACACCATGTTATGTTATGTCTATCACATATGTCCCCTACTTATGTTAAGGAATCATACAAGAACTACAACACTGTGCGTTCTAACTACTGATTTAATGATACTAAATTACATGTGGATTATATGATGAACTGTTAAGAACCGAAATGAACATGTATCAAGCTATGCAGGCTCCCTCTGGTGGGAGGGGCTTATCAGTAACTGGCATTGATTGATAGCACCAGTATACAGCATTATGCTTCAAATGTCTCTGGTCTCAGACTACATAATGACAATTAATTAGAATATTTAATCTCTAATCAGTTTCTTAAAACAACACTTTTACCCCCAACAAGCAACTTTTTTAACCTCTTACAAATCTGCAACTAAACTTCAAAAGGCCTTTATTACATCTCCAGCTGGTAAAACCCTGTCTTCCAAATAAGATTATGTAACATGGTCATAAAACCCCATGCCCTTTTCTTAACACACATTGTTTGCATGATTTAACGGTGATTGGCTGAATACTTAAAGATAAACTGACACACTTAGTTTCCAACAAAATACTTTCCAATTTATGTAATTACTAATATCTCCTATAAATAAATCGATTTCATGCACATAAAACCCCATAAATTAGCATTGACATTCACAAATTCAGTGCTCCAAAAATCACCAGAATTTCGGAATGGGCGAAGCTTAATATTGATGATGTCATTGGATTTTTTGCGCTTATGAACGATAGTGTAAATACTACACTTATTTGATTATATTTACAGTGACTTGATGATAGTTTAATGACAATGGATATTTTTGCTATGATTGATTGTAAAAAACAATCAAACCAAAACAATATTAGTGTCTTTAGATACTCAAAGGAGAAAACAGAAAATTTCGGTTGAAATATGAACAAGGAAGTCGGAACGACAGCAATATCCCCCGCCACATGCAGGAATGTTGGAAAGGTTATGGATGCTTAATTGCAAATTAACAAATATATCTCCTGCAGTTTGGAAGTTATGGAGCAAATATTAAAGACATGGTTAAATATGAACCTTTAAAGACAACTAGTGACCTTGACCTTCAGCCAGCCGGGTTGGAACATGGGTTCTGCACATCATCTTGGTGGAATGAACATTTGACTAAAGTTTGATAAAATTCATTGCAGGGGTTCAGAAGATATGAACCGGACACAAAATACATAGTTCAAATCTTCAATGACCTTGACCCAGCCAGGTTGGAACATGGGTTCTGCACATCGCCTTCGTAGGCTAAACATTTGACTAAAGTTTCATAAAATTCCTTCTAGGGGTTCAGAAGATATGTACGGACATGAAATACAGGCTGTTAACCAGGTCATCTCCCAAATATAGGAAAAATATAGAAATATTTTTGCAACAAATATAGGAGTTTTTGGATGATTTTGAGACAAAATATAGGAGTTTGGAACTGAAAATAATTTTATTTATAAACACTTATACAAATGATTTTCACCTGTGAATTTACTATTTCTACAATAATCAATGTCCAAAATGTCTACTGTAACATGTGTACTTTAACATCAGCACCATTAAGCACATCACCAGAATCTGAAGGACCATTCTAACAAGGGGGAAATGCAGAAACCTCATTAAAGCCAGATTTTTCAGTTTTTGTTTGTCTTCTATGATATATAGATATATAGATAGCCTTCTATATATGCTGTACACAGCAACGACCTATCCACTCATAGTCAAATTGCTTTGTGTATAAAAATCTGGGTTACAATGTCCAAAAGGGTTCAGTCAAAAGTGACCCCAATTTGGATTAACTCTATTGAGAACCTGTAGGCAATACATAAGTATATGCCCTTCACTATCCTAGAAGTTCGGAATAAATGATTTTAACATGATTCCATTTATTTATTTAATTTGCATGGAACAGTACTACAGACAAATAAGTTTGTTAACCTTAATACAAAGAATATTGCTAAAAGTTTCAAGACAAATGATAAAACTTATCAAGTTATAACCATAACTGAACTTTAATTCAAACTGCCATTGAATTTCTATACAAAAGCAATTATTTTCAAAAGCCAATTTTAAGCCTTCTTGGAAATAGATGGACATTATACCTGTCAGGTTCATTGAAGTTTAACATTATTTTAACTTTTATCCATTAAGTGGTTCTATAAAAAAAAAAATAATTTTAGAAAACTATGCAAATATTTTGCAGATTATCCTAATAAAAAATATTCTAAAATTATCTCAATTTATTGAACCAACAGTTGATGCAAATTATCAAACAATATTGCTTTTATTACCTCCCTTTATTTGACTTTGCCTTTCGAAAATCATTTTTTTTGTACAGACACCTTCTTTTGCATGCACTCTTTTCCAAGAGTTTGAAGACCCACTTTTAAACTGGAAACTGACCACAAAAGTCAGCCGAAGAATTCTTGTTCATAGTCAAGCATGTTGTTCCCGGGGGTCCATCTAAGTTCTTGACGTTTTAGATGACCACATACACCATACCAAATATAAGCCCTCTGGTCCTTCCAGTTGGTGAATAAAATTTAATGATCTTTAACATGTTTTGCGTTTGGTTGCAACTGCAACAAGAATTCTGCATGGAAGTGAAAATTTGTTTTTGTTAGGTAAGCCTTAATACAAAGAACACTGCTACAAAGTTGTTAGAGAATCAGATAAAAAGTTAGTGAAACCTGCCAAGATTTCACCAATCTATAAGTTGAGTTTTGTCCTTGAAAAATCCAGCAAAAACGAAGAAGTCAAAAGCAGTATCAAAGCAATATTTACTCCCTTCATTTTTCGGCCAAAAAAAACCAACTAAAAATATAGGAATATACTAAAAAATATAGGAGAAATATAGGAATATAGGAAGTTTATCAGAATAAAGGATTCTGATCCAAAATATTGGAGAAATATAGGAATATAGGAATCAGTTGACAGCCTGGAAATACATGGTTCATATCGAGGGCTTGGCGCAAAACTGGTCCAAGTCAATTTTTTTCACAAAATCACTTTTTTACATAATCTTACATTAATCAATAAGGTACACATTCTGTGCAAAAATAATGACTACATCTTTACTATTTATGAAACTGTTGATAAGAAACAAACAGGTCCATCTCAAAACAACAATTTGCATTGGGGCAATAGAAGTCCAACTCAAGTTGGACTTGTTTTGCTCTGAAATTAATAATGAATCTTAACTGAATTATCTCAGATGGACTTATTTTGCATCAAGTTTGTTGAAAATGTATCATAATAAGAAGAAAGAGTACTACAAGTGAAAATACCTGGGAGAAATATGGCCCACCAAAAGAGGGAACTTGGGGCAAGAATAAGTAATTCTCCAAATAATCTAACAAGCAAGGCTGATGAAAAAGGGTTGTAATTTTTTGTTTGGATAATAAGTGCTATGAAAAAAAACCACCTAAAAATTACATAGACAAAAGAAATACAGAGTGTTGGAATGAAGGGGACATCAGCATAAAATGAGGGTATATTGCTAGTCAGGTTTATGCTACAATAAAGCAAAGTAAAAGCAATGCAGCTAGGCCAGTCAATTGTCTGCTAATACCACCCTTATATTTACCAAAAATACCGGCAAAAAACTTGCAAATACTAAAAACTTTATATCTGAGAAATCTTAATTTTAAATAATGTTATTGTATAATCATAATAATAACTAAATTACTTAAATATTTAAATTTATTTTAATATAAGCTTATTGCAGGCCCAAAAGGAAATAATTCACAATTTAAAGCTGCATTACTTAAATTTAACCCGCTCTTGTATGAAATATTACATGTATTTGGAACTATAGGCACAAATTTGCATTATTAGTTCGGGCTTATAAAATTTTAATTTACTAAAATAAATTTGGTCTGCACAACTAAAATCAAAGATAGGATTTCCGAAACGTCACAGAAATCAAGTTCGCGTATGAAGTGGTTGCGTTGTCAAAAATAGATGCTAAATAGAGCTACATTATATTTAGCTTCTTAAAAGTTTGTTAACTATAATTTAACATTATCATTGAAAATCCCGTCTATAAGAAAGAATTTGATCGGACCTTTTGTGTTCTGTTAGAGAGTTTATAAATAAATTTGAGTCTATATGGACAAATATGATTTTTCATAGTGTATTCTTCTTGAAGTTTAGAGCTGGGGCTTTAAAGAGTTTAAAAATGATGAAACAGCCAAAAATTGAGAAAAAAAAACACAAAAATCTTAAAATTAAAAGAAAAAATGAATTTAAATTTCATTTTAAAGATTTTTCTTTATCATTCTAACTGAAAACCTAATTATAAGTGAAAATGTTTGCTAATCAGCCTGTGCACCTGACCATTGATACTAATAATAGCAAGCAAGGACACACACGTTGTGATTTAGACTTTTGCAACAAGTTACACGAAGATGTGCATTTTGATGGATGTGTCCAGATGTTCACTTTAGTAGGTTGTTTGAGGCTTTTTGCAGTGTGCGTTCTACATTATGTACATGCTTTATTACACAATATTTGAATAAATATATTTTTGATTTTACTAACGTTGGATAAAATTTTACACCGTGTTTGCTATGATGGTTTGTTTTGTTTTCTTGTACGATAACGGAAAGAATTTCCATTTACAGGTGATTGGTAACTTAAACATGATACATGTATTAGATTTTACTTTATTTTAATAAGTTTGTATTGCAAGGAAAATCTTTATATTTCCACTTTCTTGCAAAACCGCAGAATTTTAGTCCAATTATGAAAAACCTTGATGCCGCAGAAATAATGTATGCAGAAATAAAAACACCCATGAATTTTAACAAAACTACAGAATTTGGAGCCCGCAGAAATAACCACTTATACAGTAACTCAAACTTTTTCCCAAGTCTATGATAAAAAGTTTTATAATGAATAAAAGACTTTTATTGACAGTTGATGACAGTTAAAGATTTGAATAAATGTCTATGTAATTCAAAATTCTGCAAAATTGTGACTAATTAGAACTTTAGGTGAATGTATATACAGTCCACACTCGTTGTGTCAAACTCGCTTAAGTCGAAACATCGGTTATCTCGAATTAATTTCTCGGTCCCGTCAAAATTCGTTCTTTTTACATATAATATTACGCCGTTTAAGTCGAATTTGACTTAAACAATGTTTTGATAAGTTGAACTAAATTTTAAACCCGCCGGCTCAATTATCCTATGTAAAGACATCGGATAAGTCGAAGTGTGAAAATCGACGCGGTCGAACAATGCGCGCGGTATCATCAAAGTGATAGCTTGTCAGGTGGGCAAACTGTCATGATTATTTAATAATCAATAATGATTGTGTGTTTTGTAAAATGTTCACTCAATTATTTCATTTAGATATTTTTAATGGCAATTACAGACAAACAGCGATTAGTTACGATAATGATGTGACCATCGTGCCCTAAAAATATGCGAGCATCCCTTTACCAAAACACATGCAAAAATGACTGATCCAAATGTAGTCAATACTCCTCAACAAAAAAGAGGCTTAAAAAGAACGCTCAAAGAGAAAGATTATGAAACAATGTATGCGGCAATCATGGAGGTCGAGCGCGAGAACATTGATTATTATTTTTATGATGACGATGATACTTAGCCTATGTACATGCACATTTAATAAATAAAATCAATTTCATAATTTGTTTCATTGTTTTGTTTTGATATATACAAACAATGTTTGGTTGAAATATTATAAGAATAATGCATTGAGATTTTAATGTATTTGGTATTGGGCATACACACGCATATTCAAGATAGGAAGCATATACGGTATACTATACGTTCATTGGCGTCAATTCGGATGTGTCGAACTTGGGATAACTCGAATTAAAATCGACGGTCCCGGCGAGTTCGACACAACGAGTGTGGACTGTACATGTACTATATACACATCTGGCTGAGTGTCATGTAAAATTAATTGCATCATGTGTGTACAGATTTCTTAAACAGCAATCCTGCAAATAGGAAAGCCATTTTGTATTCTGATTATTGTGGGGCCGGGGACAAATAGAAACAAAAACTTTGTTGCATTACGCACAAATATGCTAAATCAAAATTGCACTTAATATGAAAATAGTGAAAGAAATTCTGGAAAAACTCCATGCATGCTGCTGTTGAACAAATAATTGGCTGAAACTATACCAAATTATGTTTATGATATCAAGGGACAAAATATAAAGGGCTTGAAAACAAAAAATAATAAAAATGCTGCCAAAGATAACAATATTGTTATTTTTTTTATATCAGCACGACATTTTTAACATTAAACCTTGGTGTCAGACATAGAGGCTAACTGTACAAGGCTGGGGCAAATCACAGTTTCTGTAATGCAAACTGTTCATTTAAGACCTTCCCAAACAGCTTAATTTAATAATAAATGTAAGAGCAATATTATACAACGAATAGATCATGATTTCTACTGTTCACCAACACAAAGCTCTGATAAGTGTTTTGTCTAGATTGGAAGGAAACTGTTTGATAAATGAACTACTTTTAATTAAGGCAATTCACATGTGACAAAGGGCAAACAGGCTAAAGCAAGAAAAGTGCATCACACTTTTTATAAGTGCAGCTGTTAACGTGTTTTGCATTTGCAGAGTTTGATGATAAAATAATAATCCTATTGTTCACCATAAAGTGTTTTTATTTATTATTGGATTTTGATTAGTTATAAACAGATAACTTTGAAACTTTTGGATATTTTCATATCAGATAAAAATATATATGTCACAAACTCTAAGCTAAATTCCTGCAACAGAAGCAGATGATTTTTAGTTTACTATTTGGCCCTACTTGTGTTTAAACCTATTATTTTGTTTTTAATTTTTACTCTTTTTTCCAAAAAGACTGTTTTCTGCCAGTTAGACCTTATTTACTTTTAACTTTCAGTGCAAAAGAAGTCCATTTTAAGTTGGACCTTTTTCGCATTGAACTATCTGTTGCATAATAAGTCTAACTTAAGATGGACTTGTTTTGCACTGAAAAGCTCAGTGCATTATAAGTCCAACTGTCTAAAACCATAATTCCACTAAATAAAATTAAAAAATAATATCACTGACCAAATTCAGTCAGGATTCACACCAAAAGTGTAAATTTTCATCCATGAAATCATAATTTTAAGAAAGTTATTAAGTTTTTTGTGTCTCCTGAAAAGTTTACAAAAACTGAGTTGGTCCAGTTTTGCGCCAAGCCCTCGATATCTTCAAACACCACTGGTGACCTTGACCTTGAGCCAGCCAGGTTGGAACATGGGTTCTGCACGTAGTCTTCATGGGGAGAACATTTGACTAAAGTTTCATGAAATTCCTTTTAGGGGTTCAGAAGATATGAACCGGACACGAAATACATGGTTCATATCTTCAAACAACACTGGTACCTTGACCTTGAGCCAGCCAGGTTGGAACATGGGTTCTGCACATCGTCTTCATAGGGAGAACATTTGACTAAAGTTTCATGAAATTCCTTCTAGGGGTTCAGCAGATATGAACCGGACATGAAATACATAGTTCAAATCTTCAAACACCGCTGGTGACCTTGACCTTCAGCCAGCCAGGTTGGAACATGGGTTCTGCACGTCGTCTTCATGGGGAGAACATTTGACTAAATTTTCATGACATTCCTTTTAGGGGTTCAGAAGATATGAACTGGACATGAAATACATGGTTCAAATCTTAAAACACCACTGGTGACCTTGACCTTGAGCCGGCCAGGTTGAAACATGGGTTCTGCACTTCATCTTCATGGGGAGAACATTTGACTAAAGTTTCATGAAATTCCTTCTAGGCGTTCACAAGATATGAACTGGACATGAAATACATGGTTCAAATCTTCAAACACCGCTGGTGACCTTGACCTTGGGCCAGCCAGGTTGGAACATGGGTTCTGCACATCGTCTTGATGGGGAGAACATTTGAGTAGTTTCATGGAATTCCTTCTAGGGGTTGAAAAGTTATGGTGCGGATACGAATTGTGGGCACACACAAGGACAGACGGATGGATGGATGAAGACCATTCCTATATCCCCCAGCCACTATGCGGCGGGGAATAAAAAGGAAAGGGCTGTACACAAAGACCTATTGTCCCGGTAAAGGTTCATGTATCTGCGAACATCATTTCTACCGGCAAAGTTTTGTTGTAAATCCAGTGATTCTACAACAAATGCCAGTAAGTTTTCGTAAGTGGTTTGATATCCGACACGGCCCCAACAATATTTACCTTAAATCGGCATTGTTTTGTTTTAAATCCAATTAATAATAATAATAAATGCCAATTAGTTTTCGTAAATGTTATAAATCCGACGCGTTGTCGACTATATTACTTTAGATACATAAGAAATGTAAATACGTCGCCAAAACGTAAGTAAGTTATGCCACAACAAGACCTGTACTGAAGACAAAAAAGCGCCGAGAAGATTTTTTGCGTTACTTAAATCAATTATTTTATAATTTGGTAACAACAACAGATTGAGATTTAAATATAATAATTATACATTAAAAGGCTTATTTGCGTGTAAAATGTTTCAGGAAATATGTACAGTAATACTGGTATACCCAATTTCTATGAATTTCTACGGGATTTTGCAAATATCTTATCTCGTTGTACTTGCCCCCCAAAAAACCGACTGGCATTGCAGTATTTACTATTGAATTTACTCTTCTTATTCTTGGAGTCGGATTAAGAATGAATAGAAAACAGCATTAGGAACAATCATTTTGTTAAAAATTAGCCGGAAAACGGCTATGTAATTCATTTCACTAAATTAATATAATTATAATAAGGTCTCGCGATAATATTTAATACAAAACTTCACAAAATTAAATGACCAGATATCGAAGGATGATCAGCCATACGTGATATACATGACGCGTGTCTGAATACTTCCATCTTCCCGCGGCTGTAGAGTGCGCAGCATATATCACAAGTTGTTTGATCACCGGATGCACTAATTAAATCAGTGATTGGGGACTGGGGCCAGTATATCATGTAATACTAGAGCGTGGCCCGCAGAGGTCCCAGACAGCTAGCTGCATAGATCACATGCGTGTCACCGAACCAGTAAAACAGAACAGGGACAAGTACCTTGCGCTTTTATGAATAATCAATTAACATTATTTGTCTTGATTAGAGCAAATTTAAACAATATGCTTTCTTTACATCTCTACTTTGTGGCTGTGCGCAAGGATTTATCGTTGTCATTTAAAACCAGATTTAGAATAGCAACACATTTTGGTATTTGTGTATAAATCACCTATTTGCTAAGCGCAGAATTATTAATATTCTAGTCCATATAGCCATAGGCGGATACAAAAGGGGAAGTGATGGGGTTACCCTATATTTAAGGCATATTTTTCGTTGTTTTTTTTTAATGTATTCTACATGTAAATATTCTATGCAGTTCGCTGTATAATAAGCCATGACGGACATGATGTATTTACTTAACAAAATGAAAATAGTATATTATTTTTTTTAATTACTCAACCCCAAAACAACCGTTTTAGCGAACGCATTAAGAACCATCCCCGTAAGGATATGTCCACATCAAGGTTTTAGTTAATTTTCGCATGATCAGCATGCATAAAATTTGTCATTTTTAGCTGAGTTAAATTGGTTGATGATGCAATAATACTAAAATATGATACTTGAGATAAAATTGGGATGTAATTTATTATGGAATATGTTCGCATTGGTTAGTGTTTTAATCAAAGACCTATATAGGTAATATATAGGTCTTTGTATTAATACTTATTTTACATTCACGTTGTAAATTTTGTGGTGTCATAATATAATTTGAAACTTTGATTTTGTAGCAGTACATGACAGAAGGGTCTGGTAATCAATTAATAAACATATAAATGATGCATATTTATCACGCGTATTGTCCAGAACACGATCTACCTGACCTCCCTTGTCAACAAATATATGCAGATTTAATGATGAATACGATTACCGGCGAATCGAACACTCCGGGCAATAGAATATTTTTAGCCAACAATTTGTGTATTTGATTTCCCGGAGTCTACTGTACAAATTTAACAATTTTAATCTTTGATGTACTAACTTACACCCAGATGTTATATACCTGGACTTTGGTTCCTTCCCCTAAAAAAAAAAAAAAAAAAAAAAAAAAAAAGAAAGCCGACCTACCGACCCATTGTTTTTTCAAGGATGTAACCAGAAACAAACCTATTTTTTTTTAAGGCCTAAATGAAACTGTAAGTTAAATATAATTTGATCATACATCTACATTTTATTGCATGTCCAATTAAAAATGTTTGCACTATTATCCTCTGAAATGGCTAAATGGGATATATAGTTTCCGTAGCTGTGATTTACAGATATTGAATCGTCATAATCGAACTACTTGTGTTTTGGAAAAATTGGAACCGGACCACGATAAGTATTTACACATGTGGCATTATACTGGACATGCACAACTCGTGCAAATATAATGCAAATCAGTATTATGTCCCCTGTTCATACTATAAGCATATAAATCTTACGTGCTTGTACAAAGACGCTATTAAAAAGTTCTGAACTCCGATCAGAAAAAGCAGCAGCATTGGAGTTGATATAAGTGTTTGCAAATATTATGTGGAAATGCAAAAATTCATATTCTAGCAAAGTTACGGACACAGGATAACGTTATTGTCAGATTACTATGTTATACTATACGCAACAGATACCCATCATAGCAATCTGCGATCCAATGACATCATCGCTTAACACAAGTTGTTCCCCTTAGATGTTGTGTACCGTGAAATGTGCACCCGAATTTTACGAATTTATTCAACCAATTCTCGTGTAAATTGTAACATTTGATCATAAAAGGATTTTCTCTATATTCAGAATAACATATTTAGTAAATTAAGTACAAAATTTACAAAAGTTAGTATTCATTTGTCAGTTAATCTTAAAGTGAAAATTTTAATAAGCTATAATTTAATTCCAGCCAATAAATAAATAAATTTACATAAAGGATAAAGTAAATGGGTTGAGTTGCATTTAGTTATTAATTTAAAATCAAGATGATGGTTATTCCTTATATGCCTGTTTCACTTTTTTTTGTTAATTCGACAATGCAATTTAACTTCAAAAACAGTTTTTAAACTTTTTATCTATAAACGCTACGCTTTATAAGAGCGCCTAAACCGGAACTACCCAATCAGCAAGGGAAGCCACTCTCAATGGGAGGTAACTCTGGATATCAGTAGGCCCCCATTGATTAGCACATATTGGTGAGACAACCTTTATCAAATCTTTATTTATCCGGAGCAAGATAATGGTCCCAGATGGAAGTCATTTATGATTTCTCCAAGAAAGTTCTATTAAGATATATCTTGTAAAATTTAGGTTTTTCAGTGTGGACACATTTTAAAATCGCTCCAACTGCTAGGTTGTAGACCACTAATTGATGTTATCCAACAAGTCTTTAGTCAACAATTTTGTGCTTTTGTGCAGGAATTTGCGAGCCTTTAACGAGAAGTCAGCATGGATTGGGTGAAATGAAAAATGAAAATTAAAAAAGAAAAGAGAATTTTGAGAAGCTGTAGAGTTCCAGTAGTAAAAGAAAATAACTGTGAAATCAATTACTTAATTTTTAAATTTTCCATATTTAAAAGTAGCATGTATTTTTCACAGATTATAGAATAGAATGTATCCTCGGACACTGATGCCCCCACTGCTAACAACAACATTTGTAACAAAGGGCCATAACTCTGGTAAAAATGGTCACATGAAAAAATCTTTTCTTCACGATCATCTACATATCCTGCTTGATCATCTATGCCACTTTGAAAGAAATCTGCCTGCTAGTTAATGAGGAGTTGATGACACAAAATTTGGGGATGAACATACAGATGGACGGATGAGTGCAACTCTATATGCCACCCACTTCGTGTGAGCAAAAACAATTTCTGCAGAGACTTGGGTGATACACTTCTGGCTTAAATGCTGAAAAAGTCTATTGTATAAAGTATAATGGAAATGGAATATGAATGTGTCTCTAAGTTGGTTCTATTTAGAAATGTAAGATTTTAAGGGCTTGACCCAATAGCAAACTCAGAATTTTACGAAATGTAAAAGTGGAAGTCTATGGGATTTGAATAAGGAGTCTATAGCCTTTATTGTAAGACTACCAACTACAGTAATTCAGGTGGCTAGGGAACCGGTCAGTTTTGTCTAGGGTTTAAGCTGACATGTCCTATAATCAAAGTAACTCAATGATTGGTTAAAAATGCAAAAGGAAATTAAAAAATATTAAATAGATGTGAAAATGCACATGCAAAGTGAATAGAAGAAGTGGAAACAAAACATGTGCATTTATATTTTGATTGTATGAAAATTTTTAACTTTTTAAATGCGTAATATTTTGTAAAAAGTTAACGTGGCACTAGCGCATGCCGCAAAAAAGTTTACTGGTTATGCTATTTTTTTTGTTTGTGTTTTTATGATGTCTCTAGGTTAGTTTTAAAACTAAAGTCAGATTTTAAGGACTTGACCCAAAGCTAATTCTGAATAGGAAATGAAGCTATAATTGTTAACTGTGGTTTGTATAATTTGCTCCAATATTCATCCATTCATGTCAAGGAAATTGCTGTTTAGAGCCTTTTCTTGCAGTCTAGCAGCATATACTATTGTACTTTCTCCTTCTATGGATCTCATTTTTAAGAATATATATGTAGAATTATGTACATTCTTGGGAGAAATGGGATTCATCCATCATAGAGTAACATCTGATCATCCCCAAGAAAATAGGGAAGCTGAAAGTTTTATGAAAGTTTCGACTAAAACCAGGGCACAAGACAGCTTTTGGGGACAGGTACCCATACCCTCAGGAAGGGGAATTTCGTGTTGTTTTAAGAAAAAAAGACGAAAAAGGGGAATTTTATTAAGTCATATACATGATTTGATTTTGAAGTGTTACACTAACTCCTTAGGACCTAACACTGTTTTCTACCACTGATTATAATAGATATTATATTGCAGACTTAAAATAAAACAATTTATTTTCAATGATCAGATGAATCTTTATTACATATTTATAATGCAAAAGACACAATATTTAACTTGTTTTTGTTCTTGAAAAAAAAACCCACTGTACTCTTACTTCATGTTTAATATGTTATGCAAAAACACAACATTTATCTTCTTTTTTTCGTGCAAAATTTTGTCACTTTTTTGGAATTAAAAATTCAAACTTGCTTGCATCAAAATGCAAGAATCTCAAACTTAAAATACCCACTCAAATATCAATTTCGGACTCTGGAGCCTGAATCAGTAGTACTGACAGTAGATTCAAGAGAAATGCTATCGTCTGCTTTCCGTTTTCCAGAACTTCTACAGGGCTCTTCACTTACGTTATTTTCAATAGATAAAGTAGATTCTTGATAAGAATCGAAGACAGTGATTGCTGTTTAAACAGGAAATCAATTTTTCGGCAATTTTCTTAAGTTTTTGAAGCGATCTTTTTATGGTAGTGCTTTTGATTGTGAGACATTTTTGTTTACAACGGCCATATCCGGGAACTCCAAATTTATTATTACCCGGTCTGCTACGAGAGATTTTATTGGACAATATTAGTAACGAGAGACTTCATTGGACAATACATTGAAAGGGGAAATTACTTGTAAAGGATTGCTTTAATTAGACTCTTACATAGTCGTTATCGGTAAATAAACGTTTGTCAACCGAAGCCGAGACATACGCAGTAAAACGATGTTTTTATATGGGTTTCGTATTAAAAAATGTTCGCGAAAAAGTTTTTACATGTATTTTCGCGAGTCCCTTTCGGTTTTTTTTAATTTTTAGGGGATTTTTTTTCAGAGATAGAGGAAAAAAACATACTATTTTGATAGGGGAATGGGGCCGATATTCGGCCCCAAAAACCGCCAAACGAGTGCCCTGAAAACAGAAAAGATTCTCAGATTGCACTAAGTGAAGGAACATCTAGCAGTATGGCCATACAGTGTATGTTGATGGGTTATAAATCAACATCACACCTTAAAACAGGATATACTCCATATATGCTCCCTGACCTAGTTATCGGTGGTCTTATTTTCTAATCAAGAGAATGAAATAAAACAAACTGATTTCCCTTTTTACCTGGTCTCAATCTTTACTTTGACATTTAAAACACATGCTTTACAGTGGAAATCGCTGAAATACAACTTTATTTCCTTGTATTTTACTCAAGATCAACCATGTGTACATCATAAAGTTCAAGGTCATTATATACCACTTATCGGTGCATATATACATATCACCTCAGTCAAAAAATAAATAATTGGGATAAATTGATCAATGTGTTTTACCTATTCACCGGGTATCGGTGAACATTGCAGCAGACACAAACACAGATTAACAGGTTTGTAAAGGAATTGGATCTGAGATATTTAAAGGGAACAACTTATCACAAGACATTTTATATAATTAGATGCAAATATGTTAACTTGCCTGTAAAAAACTCATGGTTTGCAGATTTTACGAATTTGACATATGGCGGGATAATTTGACAGGAGGTACTGTAAACATCCAGTATGCAAATAAGAATGATGTGAGATATTCGGCTTTAACGAATTGCACCGATTACTAGTATTGACCATTTCAAATTAGTGTCTAAACAACGGAAGTCGGTATTTCCGTGCAATCGGTCAAGGGGGTAGGTGTATGTATGACGACATAGCAGCTATGCGTAAAATTAACCATATTTTAAAATTTTTATTGAAATCAACAAAATTTTCAGTAGACAGTTACTGTATATGTTAAAATAGACACCAAATTAATTTCATTTTATCAATTTTTTTTCAGTTAAGAATTAGGATAGCGGCGTTAGCTTTGTCCGTAAATGTTTACACAGGACGAGAAAATTTTACATTTAAGTCCCAGCATTAGATAATTTGTATCACTAGTTACAATATATTGCTAAATGAAATAAAATCATTTAAAAATTTTCGTTAATTTCAACATTTGTTGTTGTAAAACATGTTTTTATCAATACGCTCTTTACATCGCCATTATCGGCACCCCCCCTGACAGATGTACGATCTGTACGGGAAAACGGGATAAAGAGGTAATTTTGAAATTGAGAATACACCGATAACTAGGTCAGGGAGCATATGAAGTCTTGATGAAAAGACATGTAAGAACAAATCTCTCAAATGTCTTCTTTCTGCTTATCTTAGCTACATCATGAGAATCATGTTGCCCCATTGCTATGACTTGCACCTGCAATGTCTCTTGAAGGGTCCAGCTTTTGTGTAACAGTTTTCAGGGAGTCCATGGGAAATGAATTACTGTACTCAAACCTAAGGTAGCGATAGGATTGGTCTGGTTTACGCTGTTTTACGCTATAAAAGCAGTGTTATTTAACCAAAAAACTTACTGAACCAGTCTAAGGAATGTTCCATGGACGTGACCAAACATTTTGAGGGAGAACAGATCATTGGAAATAAATTAAAAATGTAAGTAAAGTTTTCTGATATTAAATAAAAACTAATTAAAAGCTGTTTTTCACAAAAAACGGTCATATTTTCATGCTTTATACCCTTTTCAACTATTATCAATTGTATTTGCAAGTTTGTTTGATACCGTCATTCCGTAAGCTTATTAATTTCAACCTAACTGTAATTTGTTTTCGTCCGCCGGTGTATCCATAACTTTTGACCCGGAATAATGGTGATTACGAAGTAAAATCTGCATAGTTGGCTCAAATTGAATATTTTGAAGCATTCCTAGTAAAACCATCGATTGTAAGTGAGTTATTCAATGATCTAGTAAATGCATATACGAGTATTGAAGATGTAAACAACTGATCTCATTATTATTTTTCCCGGTGTCGATGTATGTTTTTCCTCGGAAATTCATCCCGAAATAAATAAACAAACTATTCTTGCTGATTATTAACATATATTGTGTCAGTAAATGAATTGTTTCCTGAAATATGTAAAATGTTGATTTTGGTAAACGTTTTCACAACAGATATTTGTTAGTGACCCAATTTTAATGTTTGATTGATTTAAAATTAAACTTGCAAAGTATGAACTCGACAATGCATCCCTTGTTTTCTATTTTGTTTCCCTGTTTTACTTATTTTTTGTTCAGATTTTATATTCAATCGCTATCTCTCACAACTGTCATGAGAATGATAAGTCTATTCACAACTTGAAATTAAGTATTGACTATTTTATTTGTTCATAAATTCATATAAATAATTAATGTTACCTTGAAAATTGCTAAACTGCTTTTCACATATTTCAGATGACTGAAGTCCAGATGTATAGACACTAAGAAGGATGAGGAATTTAATCAGCAAGGGGATTATATGTGTTGAGTAAAGCTTTATCCAAGAACTTGAAGAAGCAGTGTAAAACTATTGACAGTTTGCAGCTTATATATTTGAAAAAAGTTCACTAAAAAAATACTTTGTTGACCAGAGACAGAGACTTGTTTCACGATATGTAATAAATAATAATTAGTATTACTCATTAAAATTTGATTAATGGGAATAAAAATTGTTTATATTTTGAATTTTTACAAACATGCTTCAAGAAATAGCAAATTACATCAATTTTTGATAAAGTTATGATTCTGATGGTTTTTGCTGTCTATTTTTTTCCTTATTTTGTGGAAAAAAAAAGATAGTTGTTTCAGTATTTTTCTTACAAAATCATATTTTTCTCCTCAAAAATGTGATATTTTAACTGAATTTACAAATATGTATAGCTTTCAACACAAAACATTCTTTCTAAATAAATCTGTATTGATTTAAATATTGGGAACCAAATTTTCTTATTTTTAAAAAAAAATAATTGAAAATGGCGTCCTGCTATGATGATGCAAAAGGGACCATAACTTTGCCATTCTTGATGAAATTTGATGAAAATTTTTTTGTTGAGTTTCTCACATGTATGGCTACATGGGAATACTATCAGGTCATTAAAAATCTTTTATTTTATAAAAGTCGTTCCTATACCTACCTAAGGTAGGATGGTCTTCGCTGGTACCGCGGTCGTTAATTTAGCCGCAAAATTAGAATAATTAAAATGTCTTATATGTTTCTTCTTTCTATACCTCAAAGAACTATCACATTTCAAGTCTTTAACCAACGTAAATCTAAAATGAAAGTTGATTTCTTTTTGAAAAAATATCTGGGTCAAGCTTCCATAGTGTGCGGCAGGTACTCGCAAGGGAATCTACTCTGGTGCCGGAGTAACTCTGTACGTGACTGACATTTTAAGTATGGCGTCCCTTGTAGCTCAAAAGTTTCAACAAATAAAAACGAAAATTTATCTGATGTACTGGAAACAAAATATTCTTGTAAATTAATTGTTTTTGTTCTTTTTTAGTATTTTTATTCAAAAGACCCTATAACTTGCTGCTTTAGTCAAAATTTAAACAGTAAGGACCCTTAATATACAGTCTCTCCTCAATATTATTCATGAAGCTTGCTAACGGTATCTTTACTTTAGGGAAAAGATAAGATTTTCCTTCCCCGGTAAATAAAGTGGAAATACTTATCTGGTATGCAAGAATTGCCCTGTCATATTTCGTTTTTTGTCTTCTAACATCGAAAAATAAATCAATGCTTTGTTTAAAAATCAGACTAG
This sequence comes from Corbicula japonica, assembly GCA_038501625.1. Taxonomy (NCBI): domain Eukaryota; kingdom Metazoa; phylum Mollusca; class Bivalvia; order Venerida; family Cyrenidae; genus Corbicula; species Corbicula japonica. Next base: position 132,640 of record JAZAYU010000692.1, on the reverse strand, counting down.
GCCTAACTAGCATCAAAGTTTTAATTAAAAAATGACATGAATCTGCTTCCGTAGTTTTCTAGGCGGGCTGTGACGTCAGAGCGCATTTGTGCGGAAGACCTAGACATGTCAATATGGAAATAAACAGTTTTAAGTGTCAATTTAAGATAGGAAATTTACAAGTGGGTGATACAGTGCCAGAATCAGTGAGTTTTAATATAAGTTCTATAAATTAAGAAGTAGCCAACCAGTAACGAATACATTTTCACAAATTTTTGAAAAAATGTTCGTCCCGATGCAAAAAGTCACACTTTCGCTTTTGATTTTCCGATGTTAACAGTCGTCAGATGGCGCTACTTATGCAAATTAGGGGATTTTCTGATTACTGCGGTACAAGCAAGGACGCGGTACCAGCGAAGACGACTATAACCTTAGAATGTGTCGCGAAAACAAATAACGCGGCAAATATACACACTGATAGTTCTTTTTCAACATTACGTTACGAGTAACTTACTTCAGTTTTTGGGCTGCCATGTCAATAATGAATACTTGTGTAAATGAACGAAAGAAATGTTCAATAATTCATAATAAACAGTTAAAATCTGTCGTCGGTCAAATTTGATGTCTTCCTTGTTTATCTTACACAATTTCGGAATATGTTCTTCCGGCTTGAACCCTGCTGGTAGAGGAATATCACAGACTCTTTCTCCGTCGTTATCACAAAATAAACGACTGTTGTAAACCAACAACTAGAGGCCTCTGATTGGCTGCTGGGTGACGTCACACTTGCTTTCTGTATATATTTTAAAATTTTCTTTTCAGCTTCTTATCGGGGGCGTCAGTGGCCGAGTGGTTAAGGTTTCCGAGCGACAATCACTTGCCCTTCACCGCTGTGAGTTCGAGACCTACCAGAGTCAAAATCTTTCATGTGAGGAAGCTAACCAGCTAGCTTGCGGAACGTCGGTGGTTCTACCCAGGTGCCCGCTCGGGCCTAAAAATTGCCCGGAGGGACACCTGGGGTCTTCCTCCACCAAGGGAAGCTGGTATGTCCACACCATAATGTCCTCGTTCAGAGGCGGGAGGGACATAAAACTGGGAAGTAACAACAACAACAACAACCAGCTTCTTATCAACTAGGCCTATTGCTCATCACAATAATTCATGATAAAACTTGTCATGGACAAAGAGTATATATATACGCCTTTCCAATAATTCGATGAATTTTTTTAGTTACCTCCCCTGTCCAGTCACGTGACTGCTTTACAGGAAAAATGATTGCTCGCTGTAATAACGTAATAGGGAATATGTACCTACAACTTTCTTTTGTATCATAAAATTCTTTTTTGAAAAATATATTTTCTCTTTGAATTAGTAATAATACATCAGCGTCATGATATTTTTGAAAATAATTTATAAAACAATCAGGTTTCTGACTAAAAGTGTCAATTCATTATTCCTCGCATTAGACACTAAACGACTTGAACTAACAGACAGTCGCAGTGTTCTCTTCACGGCTTAATTGAGTCTCGTTTCCGGATTAGCGTGTCTATTCAACTACTGACATCATGTTGTGATTATGTCGGCGGCGAGTGATTTTGAATGCGGCATGCCATAAACATGTCAAACTGTCTCGCACACGGGGTCATCTGTCAATTACTTAAAGGGGCAGATATCATTGACCAATAGAGATCGTGTAATTTCTATTTGCAAGGTATCTACATCTCCCAATTCTTTAGTATTTCGGAGTCCTTTAACTACTGGATGTGCCAGCAAATGAATTTGATTTAGCAATTAAATTGATTCTTAATCAACATTATGACACGTTATAGAAACAAAAGCCGTCAATAAGAAACAAATCTTGTCAAAACATTTTATTTATGTTTAATTAAGAGTTTGGGCTTTTATGCAAAAATTACAATCTGTCAAACCTAAGAAATCTAAATTGGATATGCAACCATATTGTGATATAAATATTCTCATCTTTTTGGAAGCCGGCATCTAAATCCTTGGATTTTATTAGATACGAATGATACTTCTACAACAAACGATCAGATTACCGATCCTGTTTTATTTCAAGACAGAATCAATCATATTTGGTTGTGAAGTATACGTAACATTTTAAATATTCAAATTATTTACACGTTGACCATAAACGCCTTAATTTTTAGGACAATTCTATTGTTCAAAAAAAAGTATCAACAAATTCAGATTGTATTTTTTGTCTACAGATCATGTAACCAGATGTTGACATATCACGATTTCCGGATAATAGCGCATTACTGCACTTAGCAATTTGCAACATTTACACCAGTAAAATATATTAAAATATATAAAAGATATAAAGAAAAAATTGTTGTACATAATTGGTAAAATTAATGTTTATGTTTGTCCAAATTGCGTTTCATACTGCCAACTATCAACAAGAATGGTACATGTTCTTATATCATTAAAAATCTAAATATCTAATAAATATTAAGCATAAAAAGTCTGGCTAGAATAACAGACCAGCAACTTATTTTTTCACCGCCGGCGACGAACGCAGACCTGCAATGTCGCGGATAAGGTTAGCTATTATGTGCTTAAGCCATTAGCCCGATCGTTCAGCTATCCTGCAGAGCCTCGTTTTGGATTGATTTTCGGTCGCGGGAAGTAACTCGTACAGGACTGCGAAACTGTTTATTGGAAAGGCGTATACACCACTTGTGATAACAAAAGAAGAGGTAAATCTTATACTTTTTGTTAAACCAGCAACTAGAAGGTGTAAACAGCACAATGAACCACAGGGGCTTTGTAGACGGACCCCGTTCTCTTCAAATGCTGCCCCCCCCCCAAAAAAAAGAGGGTCTACACTGAATAAACACATCATTTAACAAGTGTTTATCCAGTGTAGACCCTGTGTACACCATCTTTTTCTTTTGGGGGGGGGGGGGGGGGGGGGCGGCATTTGGAAAAAACGGAGTCCGTCTTCAAAGCCCCTGTGCAATGAACGACATTATATGGCAAACATTGTGCACCATTTGTGCAACTCGAAGGTTTGACATATCTCAGTATAGTAGGCATTCCAACTAGTCTCAATAATTCGACTGTAAGCACAGATCCATTATCATACGGACGTTTTCGTTGTCTGTACTTTACTTTGCGAAGGGCAAATATCGCATATATAGAAATTTAAAGCCCTTGTCGCGTACAAATAGTTGTGCTAGCATTCCAACATAAGTATGGCAATAAATCAGTGACCGACAGTGAAGTGGCATCAAATTGCTATCAGCAACCTTGTTGGGATCATGGTAAATATCTTGTAATATGACTCTGAGTTTGTTGTATTTTTCAATCTAACACTAATAAGTTAATCTCCAGCAGAATGTTCTTTACTTGAAAGCGATGGGAATACCGGATATTTTAAACTTAAGGAAAGATAACTGAAGCTCGCTTAGGATTCTCTGGCGACTATAATCGCCAGACAAAATTGGTTTACTACTGTCTGCTTGTCTGATGAAGTACAGACATGCGCAGTGAAACAGTCAAAGGAATATCAAAGAGATATGGGTTTGTTAAAATTCAATGCTTTGCTGACTTACTTTTTGGAAGATTTTTCGTAATTGTGATAGCTTTGCTTTATAGTTTTTAATGATATTAAACTGAAACGAACATGAATGATACTCGGGTTCTCATTTTTGTTACGCGTTTGTGGTGTCTTTGACTTTGACAAACATTTTAATAATAGTATAGTATACTAAAACACCATTCATTAAGGTTATATTTGATATAAATTGGGGTTGAAAAGTCTTCATTTTAGGGGTTGAAAAGTCTAGGGATTGAAAAGCCCGAAACCCAAAGAAAAGCTTTAAAACAAGGTTATCGGTATCACAAATTAAGGAAAACCTTTTGCAAGTTTGATCGCCGATTTCTGTTGAGTTGATGGGTGGGTTGGAGTTATTTCATCAAGACATCTTGTACTTGTTTGTTCATATGAGAACCTGTTGGGGGCGTGAGGTTGGTGTTGGTGCACCCTTGAACCTGGTTTAAGCCCCAATCAAATTGTTTTGCCACTGGCCGTTTCAAGGTGGTATAACCACTCGGGTTCTCACTTTCGTTGTTTGTGGCGTCTATGTAAAAGGTAGAGGGTATTGTTTCTATAGAAAATTGAAGCCGAAACGAGCGCAGCGTGTGCAGGCTTCTATTTTCTATGGGAATGTCATAGTAGACTCTATCCGGCTGAAAAGTCGACCTACATTTTAGCCAAGCGCATGTGCAGTAGTTACATCCATTTTAAACTACTACACATGTAAGTCAAATTCAAATAAGATACCACAAACAACTTTCTTCATGGTAAAATAGAAATTGTTGGGGCAAGTGTGAGGTTGGTGCACCCTAGAACCCCGTTTAAACACCCAGTGGCACATTATTCTGCCACTGACCCTTCCAAAGCACTGATTAAACCAAATGACTGTCTTTCTCGTTAATTGTTTTTGGTCTCTTATTTGAATTTGACTTACTTATAAAACATGTTCTCTTTTCCTCTCCCTGCGTTGTCGCTGCGTGGGACGGCTGTGTTTTGCGAGTGTTGCGATTCCTGATATACATATTTCACGTTTTTAGAAAGGAGTTCTGTTAAAATAAATCGCTAAGGAATTTGAATTTTCGTAGCTTCTGATTGGCTACAAATGTAGTGCGACTATTATTTACACAAATAAACAGTACAATTTTGATCCATCCCAAACGATGGTATGCATATGGCGGTGAACACGGAACCTTCATGCGGTATTTTCACATAGGCGGATCCAGGGGGGGGGGGCGGACCCGGCGTACGCCCCCCCCCTAAAATTGCCCAAGCAAAGTTTTTTTCTCTGTAATGAAATATGATATATAGGAAAATATAATATATAAATGTCAAAAAATTTTCGCACGCTACGCGTGCAATAAGTTTCGAGACTATGAGTACACTAATACAATGACATAACGAACAATTCACAAACAATTCATTCTCATTTTTTGTAAGATTTTAACATGATCCAACGGCTGTTTAAAAAATTATATGATATATTTAGATGCTTTACAAAACATCGTGATCTAATCTACAATTAGCCCAACTATTTGTGCGCAACAAGAGCTTTTCTATATATACGATGGTCGCTCTTCGCGCACAACCCAGTTACTATTCAAATCAATGCGGAAAATTTTCCTTCTATTTCTATATGCCGCCGATCGGAAAATGAATCGCAACTTTTCAATCTTTTGCCTGCTTCATAAAGCATCTTAAAAATATATTTTTTTTTTTAATTTACATACCTGAGAAGCCACATTCAAGAAGAATCAATATATGTAATCCTTTATAAGTAACGTTTTCGTTTTTTATGCAAAACTGTTTTAAACCTCAACCCATGTCGATTACACCGCATAAAGTTTATCTGACTCGCGTTTATCGATAATTTTCACCGTGTAAACGGCATATGCTGTGGTAGGTTTAACAAGTTATTTTGTGGATTATTCGTTCATTTTATTGTTACTTTTATCATTATTTATGTTTTATAACGATATTTGACATACCAGTGTTGAAATTTTCATGTGGATGTGAAAAAAAGAATTTAAATCGGGTCGATTTCCACCACAGTTTTGATCGTAACTGCTTGAGACGTAAAGGACAGACAACGAAAACGTCCGTATGATATTGGGTCTGTGCTTGCAGTCAAATTATTGAGACTAATCTACTATCTACTGAAATTGATTCGACCTTCAAACTTTGCGTTTCAACTTTTTCCTTTGAATTTTCCGTATTTTATTCTATCTTTGGGTTGATTAGAATTGTCAACAACAATTGACGCGCCGAAACGTCAGAAGATGTTGACGAGTTTTTTTAGCAGAGCTGCAGCACGAAAATTTCATCATCAATATCATCATTTTAATTTTACGTCCCCTCCCTAACCCAAAATGCGATTGTGATACCTAAGTTTACGTGTTTGCTATATTTTTCCTCTCGCTTGAATTCAGTTTACATGTTCATAGTAAAATACGTTTCTGTATTTTAAATATTCCCGCTTTCACTTACTTCCATTTATATTTTTCCTTTGAGTAAAGTGAGTCAACAAACATGGATGCATTAAGTGGGAAACACGCAAACATTCAAAATATATATTGTGCAAAAGATCTTATTTTTGCCTCCGTTTGATTCATACCTTAAGCACACAGTAGATTAGAGCTCTCGTACATTGTATTGTATACCCTGGGAAAGTATATTTGAGGTTCTGGAAATGTGCATATGAATCCCTTAGAAATGACTAAAACACGGGAGGTTCACGGGGCCTCCGGCCCCCTGGACCCCTGGCCAGGGCTTTGCCCTAGACCCACCGGGGCCCTAACGGCCCCCTGGACCCCCAGTCGGACTGTTTATTTTCCGCCCCCCCCCCCCCCCCTAACTACAAATCCTGGATCCGCCTATGTTTTCAGATTAATACCATTCCATGTTCAGCGGCGTATGGGCCCCAGATAAAAGAATGGGTTTGCCCTTAACGAGAAAACAGTACTAGTGGGCGGCACTAAACCGAATAGAAGTTTGACAGGGGATCAGAGAATATAAATCCTGCATGTCGTAGACAACGCCAAAGGCAAAATTTAAAAAGCAGGAATTATATCATAGGGGTGATTGAACAATATCCAAATCAATATTGGCTGGGATATTGAAACCACCCATCTATAAAATGGCCGATATATCAAAACAAAAGTAATTTCAGAAGTACTATTAACATAGTACATAAATATCGTGCTCAACGACCTTCAAAGGACGTAACTGATTACAGCACTGATTGAATGTACGGGAGACTATTTACAGCCGCCACACGGCACAACCAATCATTTTGTCCAGGCGTTCATTGTCCTGGAGATTGTTTGCATATGTTCGGCTGATTCTAACCTTGATAATTTCGTTTCGTCCCAATCATTTCTGAAATCATTATAATCATTTCGGAGCAAAGTAGCTCAGGAAAATTTTATTATATTGTTCCAAACAATATACATTGCTCAGACATCTTGAAATTATTTTAGGCGAAAAATTATATATATAGGCTCAGACAAATAGTCTGTTTGTATGTGCCTTCCGCTCGGGGCACTTTACACCTGTTCATGGGCAGTAATCAAGCCAAAACGTCCCTCGCTTCATCACTTACCAGTGGCAAATACATTTTTCCCCACTGACACTTTCAAGGCGTTAATTGCTTGGGTTCTCGTTTCTGTTTATCGTTTATATGGTAATTTTTTCATTTTGTCTATCTTACCCGTAAGTTCGTTAAACGTTTAGATGAATGAAGACAAAACATCAAACAAACCGGAAATAGACGTGTTGGTGTGCGGTACGTAACGGCCAATAACTGAATTTATTGAATGCCACGTTACAAACGTGAACAAATTTGTTATGAACTCTAAATTTTAACAGAGAGAAATGAATCTGAAGTATTTATCTTGCGTCCTTTTAGGATCGTTTCTTGCAAATGTAGACGCTTTAATGTTTCATTTATCACCAAATCAGAAGAAATGTTTGAAAGAGGAGATACACAAGGATGTTTTGGTTACCGGCGAATATGAGCTGTCAGACGGTCCAGGACAAAAAACAAATCTAGCTGTGCGTATTTTATTATATTTATCAGTTTTTGACATTTAATGTTCAGAGTTTTTCATCTACAACATTGCATTTATGAAGTTGTGGTCAAAATCCTGACCTGACCACTAAAATTGCATATCTCGGCAGCACGAAATACCCAAATCTACCCAATTACACAAATTTACCCAAATCTACAAATTTTATAGTTGCTGTTGGTAAATATTACTCAAATCTACATATTTCATGACTGAATAGGTCAAATTGAACAAAAAAGTAAGTACACAGTTAACTTCATATAAGTTTTAATCATAAAAATACTTTCATCGGTAATCCTTTTCATCTACCCAAATCTTTATAAATGTTATTAGCAACTGTATGTTTCACCACATAAAAAACAAAGTAGTCATACACTGATGATAATGTTGCTGCTGCTGCTGATGATGATGAGTACAATAATGATTAAATGTTGATAAATTTACTTTTAAGATTTTTGAAGCTATTAATAAGCAACATAAGCATAATGGGTAGGGATATAACTGTACTTCAAGATTGTAAATGGATCAAGATTTCAATAAATATAAATTCTTCGAATATAAAGTTTGATTGTTTTATTCAGTATCAACAAAAGATAGCTAAAATATATAGAATTTGTCAAGATTTATCTGAAACTACTAAGATTTGGGTAGATTTGGGTATTTCGTGCCACCCGCAAATCTTTGCTCGTTTCTAACAATCATCTAAAACAACAAGTTTGTGACTGTGCACTAGCTGACAGTGTTTAATATATTGAATATAAAGCAATAGATAGCATTGATCAGGAAATGTGCATTTTTAGCTCGACTATTCGAAGAATATGTCGAGCTATTGTACTCACTTGGGCGTCGGCGTAGGCGTCCCGCTTTGGTTAAAGTTTGCGTGCAACCTACTGATATCTTAAAAACTACTATAGCTACAGCTTTAAAACTTGGCACACTTGTTCATCATCATGTCCCGAGTATGTACAGGGGTTTTTCAGCACTGTTTGCGCCTCCGGAAAACGGAGGTGTTCCCAAAGCAAACGGCCCTGTTCCCAATCATATCCAGTTGTCATTTTTCCAAATTGAAATCATATTTTATTTAAGAAATTTCGGCAAAAATCGAATAAAATATATCAAAATACAGTACACGCAGCGCGGATTCAACAGATTCCGCGCTACCACCGCGGAAGGTATTTCATTTGGGGGAAAATCACCGCGGCCAAGTCTTGGAGGTCATCGCGATTCCACCAGGATTATCATTTTGTCCACGTATCGGCGCAGACACAGCTTTGCAGGGGGTAGTAAAAATTTATCAGCGCGACATCGCGGGGGATTCCCGGTGACGTTCCGCGAACCTACCCGGACGCACATTCATGCACCGATTTATTTAAATTTCTTTTTTACATGAAATTACCACCAAAATGTGCGAGCTTTAAATAAAATTTGAGTCTACCGTGTCATCTCAATATCTTGTCAAACATTCCATAAGAATCTCAAACATGGCATCATGCTTTCAGTTTTCACACCTTAGTCAAGTGACATACCCTCTTTGGCAGGTGAGACAGATCTGCCAATTAAGGGTGACACTGATTTTACCAAGGGAATCTTAAACATGTCATCTTGCTTTCAGAGTTTTTCACACATTACGGTCGCTGTGATTTTACCGATACACATTTTTCTTGAAGTACTCAATCTGATATAACGTGTAATTAAATAAAACGCAATCGACTTTTGGACCCCACTTTTTCCATTAAACGTAAAACACTGGTAAAAGCCAGTTTGCATGACTTAAATAAGTTATTAAAATAATTACGTTGATGGTGATGTTGGTTTTTACAAAATCCGCATTTTATTCCATCTTTAATTATTACATTTATAAATCGCATAATTTGAAAAACAGCCTTTAACTTATAAAAACCGCATGTATCCCTTACAAAAAACATGACCATGCTGTGTATTTTGTATGGAGGCAAAAACTCGATACCGCCGAACATCAAACGCGACTTCAAAAGACGTCGTTGGCTCGAAACATCCATCCGTGTTTATTTCGGCTTTGCTATAAAAACGTTTGATCTAAAACGTTTGACTTCACAGGGGTTTTTCAGCACTGTCTGCGCCTCCGGAAAACGGAGGTGTTCCCAAAGCAAACGGCCCTGTTCCCAATCATATCCAGTTGTCATTTTTCCCAATCGAAAACATATTTTATTTCCGAAATTTCGGCAAAAATCGAATAAAATATATCTAAAGATACAGCTTTGCAGGGGGTAATAAAAATTTATCAGCGCGACATCGCGGGGATTCCCGGAGACGTTCCGCGAACCAACGCGGACGCACATTCATGCACCGACTTATTCACATGAAATCACACGGGAATGACTTCTGACCAAAATGTGCGAGTTTTAAATAAATTTTGAGTCGACCGTGTCATCTCAATATCTTGTCAAATATTCCGTAAGAATCTCAAACATGGCATCATGCTTTCAGTTTTCACACCTTAGTCAAGTGACCTCTTTGGCAGGTGAGACCAAGCTGCCAATTAAAGGTGACACTGATTTATCCTAGGGAATCTTAAACATGTCATCTGGCTTTCAGAGTTTTTCACGCATTACGGTCGCTGTGATTTTACCGATACAAGTTTTTCTTGAAGTACTCAATCTGATATAACGTGTAATTAAATAAAACGCAATCGACCTGTGGACCCCACTTTTTCCATTAAACGTAAAACACCGGTAAAAACCAGTTTGCATAATTTAAATAAGTTAAAATAATTACCTTGATGGTGAGGTGGGTTCTTACGAAATTCGCATTTTATTCCATTTATTTTTAATTGTTACATTTATAAACCGCATAATTTGAAAAACAGCCGTTAACTTATAAAAACCTCATGTATCCCTTACAAAAGACATGACCATGCTGTGTATTTGGTATGGAGGCAAAAAAATCATTACCGCCGAACATCAAACGCGACTTCAAAAGACGTCGTCGGTTCAAAACATCCATCCATGTTTATTTCGGCTTTGCTATAAAAACGTTTGATCTAAAACGTTTGACTTCAAAAGACGACGACGGCTCGAAACAACCATCCGTGTTTATTTCGGCTTTACTATAAAAACGTTTGATCTACTTGGTAGTGTGCGCGTGTCATTTTTAGCTTGTGTGATGCAATAATTACTAAAATCTGATAAAAGCGATAAGTTGGAGATTAGGATATATTTTAAATGATGGAATATGTTAGCCTTCGGTAAATAATAATTATTTTATTTTGTCGTTCGTAAAAATGCAACCACTTTGGCGCGATTTACCTCGGCGGATCCTCCGCGACATCGCGGCGGTAAATGATTGCCTAGAGGCATCCGCTTATCACCGTGATGAATTTACACGATCACGTTGACGAGTGGAAGTCCGCGTATTGCGGGGGACGAAAATTACTCAGTCCGGGATGAAAAAATCGCGGGGATGAGCGGAAAAAAATTAATCCTCGCTGCGTTTACTGTAATAGAATAGGGACTTCCCTTTATCTAGAAATTGCAAGCATTCAGTGAAACTGATTTAACTGTAAGCATGAATATTTTCTGGAAGTTCTTGCAACATTATAGCTATTGAATATATCAATAAATTTAGAACTATTTTGCAAAACTTTACAGAAGGTACCCTAAACTGCAGAAGATGCATCATAATATGACTCGTTAGACACTTAATTCTATTTGTAATCTATTTTCGCGACTATGATGGCTTTGCACAACAATAAGTTCTAAAATAAAAACTTACGTTTATCTGGTCGTTTTAGTTAATACTCTACACTAACCATTAAAGTTGCTACAGTTTCACTATTTTATAAAGAATTTCAATTTCATATAATGAATAATTTAAATGAGAAAATTATTTCTGATAACAGTTGGCTAACAAGTTACCAGTTTTGCAATGTTTGTTTGAATAAAGACCAAAAAGCTGGTAAAAGTATATTGGTTATGTAAAAATTGACTGTTTTAAGCTAAATAAACAATGATAAATGCATATTGAAATTTCCCAAAACGGACTATTTTATCGGTGTGAAAATTCCCAAAATGGGCATTTTTGTCGATAAAAATTCCCAAAATGTCCAGACTCCTTTTCCCAAAATAGGCAGAAAAACCCCTGCTTCAAAAGACGACGTCGGCTCGAAACAACCATCCGTGTTTATTTCGGCTTTACTATAAAAACGTTTGATCTACCTGGTAGTGTGCGCGTGTCATTTTTAGCTTGTCTGATGCAATAATTACTGAAATCTGATAAAAGCGATAAATTAAAGATTAGGATATATTTTAAATGATTGAATATGTTAGCGTTCGGTAAATAATAATTATTTTACTATTTTACACATGTACACAGGTAATAGAAGAGTGACTTCCCTTTATCTAGAAATTGCAAGCGTTCAGTGACCCTGTTTTTAATGTAAGCATGAATATTTTCTGGAACTTCTTTCAACATTATAGCTATTGAATATATCAATAAATTTACCGGTAGATCTATTTTGTAAAACTTTCATAATATGACTCGTTAGACACTTAATTCTTTTTGTAATGTCTTTTCGCGACTATGATGGCTTTGCACAACAATAAGTTCTACAATAAAAACTTACATTTATCTGGTATTTTTAGTTAATACTCTAAACTAACCATTAAATTTGCCACAGTTTCACTATTTTATAAAGAATTTCAATTTCATATAATGAATAAATTTCCCAAAATGGACTATTTTATCGCTGTGAAAATTCCCAAAATGGGCATTTTTGTCGATAAAAATTCCCAAAATGTCCAAACTCCTTTTCCCAAAATTGGCAGAAAAACCCCTGATGTATGCCAAGAACCATAACTCTAACTTTCATTTTGATCAAATTATGGCCCTTTTTCGACTTAGAATTTCAGGTTAAAGTTTGCGTGCAAGCTAATGTACAGACACATAACTTCAATACAACTTATACTACAGCTTTGAAACTTGGCACACTTGTTCATCATCATGTCCCGAGTGTGTATGGCAAGAACCATAACTCTAACTTTCATTTTGATCAAATTATGGCCCTTTTTTGACTTAGAATTTCAGGTTAAAGTTTACGTGCAAGCTACTGTACAAACACATAACTTCAATACTACTTCTACTACAGCTTTGAAACTTGGCACACTTGTTCATCATCATGTCCCAAGTGTGTATGCCAAGAACCATAACTCTAACTTTCATTTTGATCAAATTATTGCCCTTTTTTCGACTTAGAATTTCAGGTTAAAGTTTGCGTGCAAGCTACTGTACAAACACATAACTTCAATACTACTTATACTTAGTGTTGGGATATCGGTTGCAAATCACAATCGATCATCAGTTGTAATCGGTTGCCACTTCCGATGCGATTTCACCGATTATTAATCGGTTTAAAAATCATATCTGTGTTACATTAACAAATGGTTTCTAATAAGTAGCTTATATAATATCCCTTATTATTGTGTGTTTGCTGCTACTTTCTACATAACGGTTGGTGTTCCTATTACAAAAATAAAACTTTTTCGCGTGTTTTTATTAGATATGCACTGATTAGAATGAATGAACAATGCTTAACAAAGAATACACACCCCACAATACGTTGTTGATAGCACTTAATGCCCAAAAGGCCCTACCAATTAATTTCAATCATGACTATAGTACAAATATGGACCAAGATATGTTTAATTGTGCAGTAGTTTACAGCCGGGGATATACATCGGTTTAAATCGATTATGGGATAATGACATCGATTATTGGCATCGGGAGGTTCTTACTGATGATTAATCAATGTCTTTCGATCATCGGCACATCACTACTTATACTACAACTTTGAAACTTGGCACACTTGTTCATCATCATCTCCCAAATGTGTATGCCAAGAACCAAAACTCTAACTTTCATTTTATTAGCTCGACTATTCGAAGAATATGTCAAGCTATTCTACTCACTTTGGTGTCGGCGTCGGTGTCGGCGTCGCCGTCCCACTTTGGTTAAAGTTTGCGTGCAACATACCTATATCTTAAAAACTACTATAGCTACAGCTTTGAAACTTGGCACACATGTTCATCATCATGTCCCGAGTGAGTGTGCCAAGAACCATAACTCTAACTTTCATTTTGATCAAATTATGGCCCTTTTTCGACTTAGACTTTTAGGTTAAAGTTTGCGTGCAAGCTAGTTTCTTTAATACTTCTTGTACTATAGCTTTGAAACTTTCAACGCTTGTTTACCATCATGACCCCGACTATGCCAAGAACCATAACTCTTTCTTTGATTTTTATCAAATTATTGCCCTTTTTCACTTAGAATTTAAGGTTAAAGTTTGCGTGCAAGCTAATTACTTTCATACTTCTTGTACTATAACTTTGAAATTTGTTCACAAACATGACCCTGACTATGTATGCCAAGAACCATAACTCTTTCTTTGATTTTTAGCTCGACTATTCGAAGAATATGTCGAGCTATTGTACTCACTTGGGCGTCGGGTTCGCCGTCGGCGTCCCGCTTTGGTTAAAGTTTACGTGCAACCTACCTATATCTTAAAAACTACTATAGCTACAGCTTTTAAACTTGGCACACTTGTTCATCATCATGTCCCGAGTGTGTTTGCCAAGAACCATAACTCTAACTTTCATTTTGATCAAATTATGGCCCTTTTTTGACTTAAAATTTCAGGTTAAAGTTTGCGTGCAAGCTACTGTACAAACTCATAACTTCAATACTACCTATACTACAGCTTTAAAACTTGGCACACTTGTTCATCATCATGTCCCGTGTGTGTATGCCAAGAACCATAACTCTAACTTTCATTTTGATCAAATTATGGCCCTTTTTCGACTTAGAATTTCAGGTTAAAGTTTGCGTGCAAGCTACTGTACAGACTTATAACTTCAATACTACTTATACTACAGCTTTGAAACATTCAACACTTGTTAATCATCATATCCCAAGTGTGTATGCCAAGAACCATAACTCTAACTTTCATTTTTATCAAATTATGCCCCTTTTTCGACTTAGAATTTCAGGTTAAAGTTTGCGTGCAAGCTACTGTACAAACCCATAACTTCCATACTACTCATACTACAGCTTTGAAACTTTCAACACTTCTTCATCATCATAATTCAAGTTTGTCTGCCAAGAACCATAACTCTAATTTTTATTTTGTACAAATTATGGCCCTTTTCGACTTAGAATTTCAGGTTAAAGTTTGCGTGCAAGCTAGTTACTTTCATACTTCTTTTACTATAGCTTTGAAACTTAAGACACTTGTTTACCATCATGACCCTGACTATTTATGCCAAGATCCATAACTCTTTCTTTCATGATAATCAAATTATGGCCCTTTTTCGACTTAGAATTTCAGGTAAAAGTTTGCGTGCAAGCTACTGTACAAACCCATAACTTCCATACTACTTATACTACAGCTTTGAAACTTTCAACACTTGTTCATCATCATAATTCAAGTTTGTATGCCAAGAACCATAACTCTAATTTCCATTTTGTTTAAATTATGGCCCTTTTTTGACTTAGAATTTCAGGTTAAAGTTTGCGTGCAAGGTAGTTACTTAAATACTTCTTGTACTATAGCTTTGAAACTTAACACACTTGTTTACCATCATGACCCTGACTATGTGTGCCAAGAACCATAACTCTTTCTTTAATTTTTAATCAAATTATGGCCCTTTTTCGACTTAGAATTTCAGGTTAAAGTTTGCGTGCAAGATAGTTACTTTCATACTTCTCGTACTATAGCTTTGAAACTTAAGACACTTTGTTTACCATCATGACCCTGACTATGTATGCCAAGAACCATAACTCTTTCTTTCATTTTTAATCAAATTATGCCCCTTTTTTGACTTAGAATTTCAGGTTTAAGTTTGCTTGCAAGCTAGTTACTTTCATACTTCTTGTACTATAGCTTTGAAACTTATCCATCATCATGACCCTGACTATGTATGCCAAGAACCATAACTCTTTGATTTTTTTCAAATTACTGCCCTTTTTAGACTTAAAAATTAAGGTTTAAAACTTTGTATACCTTTATTTTATCTTACATCAGGTTTATTTTCAAAGGCCCATAACTCATCCTTGCTTTTTTATATTTGATTTTTGCCCTTTTCACTTGAAATTAGAATTAAGACTTATAAATAATTGTTAAAGGTTCAATGTTAGTGTTTTTCATATGTAAAGCTATAGAAAATGTTTACAACAGATGTACTTAACATACTTTGGTTGAAAGTGTTGAGTAATTGTGGGGTGGGTGGGGGCATAGACTATAATATACCCTACCCTACCCTACCCTACCCTACCCTACCCTACTATTACTATATAATTACTATACTATACTATTACTATACTATTACTATACTTTTACTATACTATTACTATACTATTACTATACTATTACTATACTATACTATACTATACTATACTATATTACTATTACTATTACTATACTATTACTATACTATTACTATACTATTACTATACTATACTATACTATTACTATACTATTACTATACTTTTACTATACTATTACTATACTATTACTATACTATTACTATACTATACTATACTATACTATACTATACTATACTATACTATACTATACTATACTATACTATTACTATTACTATTACTACACCAGCAACACCAACACCACCACCAACAACATCAACACCACCACCAACAACAACATCAACAACAACACCAACAACCAACACCACCCCTACCACCACCAACAACAACACCAACAATGACAACACCAGCAACCAGCATACCATACTGTACTACACCACGCCACACCACTATAGGTGGGCAGGGATAGTAAGTTGATGGGTGTGGGATCAGTGGTTTATGGGCTGGGTTGTGTAAACTCTAAAAAAATCTACAAGAATAAATTAAGTGTAAATTATTGATTTCCTAACTTGGATTAAGAAACTTTTGTTCATGTGTGTTTGTTGGAGGCGTCATAAACTCCTGAATCACTCCCCAGTTTAAATGAAGCCCAGTTACAATGTGCTTAATAATTCTGACTTTTCGAATAGTCGAGCTTGCAGTCGTTTCCGACTGGCTCTTGTTATCAAATATTTGCGCTTTTTAGAATTAGAAATTAAGGTTTAAATTTGCGTGCAAGGTGATGAAACCTCATAACTTTCATTCTATTAAAACCACAACTTTTAAACTTTGTATTCCTTTATTTTATAATACATCAGGTTGATGTTCAAAGTCCCATAACTCATCCTTGCTTTTTTATTTAATTTTTGCACTTTGAAATTAGAATTAAGACTTAGACATTATGGCTAAAGTTTCAGTGTTAGTGTTTTTCATAGGTAATGCTAAAGAAAAGGTTTAAAACAGATTTACTTAACATACTTTAAATGAAAGTGTTGAGTGGTTATACTATACTATACTATACTATACTATACTATACTATACTATACTATACTATACCATACCATACCATACCATACCATACCACAACACAACACAACACAACACAACCACACACCACAACCACACCACACCACACCACACACCCCACCACCACCATGCCCCCACCACCACCACCAACAACACCACCCCCAGCACACCACACCACCCCCCCCACCACCACCACATACCACCACACCACACCCCCACCTCCACCACACCACACCAACACCACTACCACCCCCACCACCACAACATACCACCACTACCAACACCACCAACCACCACCACTTCACACCACACCACCACCCCCACACCATCACATACCACCACCACCAACAACAACAACAATACCACAACCAACCAGATGTATGATAAAATAAAGGTATACAAAGTTTTAAAGTTGTCGTTTTAATAGAATGAAAGTATTTATTAACATTTAAACTTCATTCTTTGTTTTCTATGTAATTGTCTATCTGTTTCATTCATATTCCTTAATTCATTTGTTGTCTTGTATATATTGTCAATGTATATAATAGAGGAACACAGGGAAGATTGGGCTCTGTCCCAACTGTGTCTCCTCTTTAAATAAAGTTATTATTATTATTATTATTATTATCACCACCTTGCACGCAAACTTTGACCTTAATTTCTAAGTCTAAAAAGGGCAATAATTTGATATAAATCAAAGAAAGAGTTATGGTTCTTGGCATACATAGTCAGGGTCATGATAGTGAACAAGTTTCAAAGCTATAGTACAAGAAGTATGAAAGTAACTAGCTTGCACGCAAACTTTAACCTGAAATTCTAAGTTGAAAAAGGGCCATAAATTGATTAAAAATTAAAGAAAGAGTTATGGTTCTTGGCATACATAGTCAGGGTCATGATGGTAAACAAGTGTTGAAAGTTTCAAAGCTATAGTACAAGAAGTATGAAAGTAACTAGCTTGCACGCAAACTTTAACCTGAAATTCTAAGTTGAAAAAGGGCCATAATTTGAACAAAATGGAAGTTAGAGTTATGCTTCTTGGCATATCCACTCGGGATATGATAATGAACAAGTGCTGAAAGTTTCAAAGCTGTAGTTTAAGTAGTATGGAAGTTACGGGTTTGTACACTAGCTTGCACGCAAACTTTAACATCTGGTTGATTTTCAAAGGCCCATAACTCATCCTTGCTTTTTTTATTTAATTTTTGCCCATTTTTGCTTAGAAATTAGAATTAAGACTTAGAAATTATGGTTAAACTTTCAATGTTAGTGTTTTTCATAGGTAATGCTATAGAAAAGGTTTAAAACAGATGTACTTAACATACTTCTGTTGAAAGTGTTGAGTGGTTATACTATACTATACTATACTATACTGTACTGTACCGTACCGTACCGCACCGCACCGCAACGCACCGCAACGCAACGCAACGCACTACAATAATAAATTAAGTTTAATTTATTGATTTCCCAACTTGGATTAAGAAACTTTTGTTCATGTGTGTGTGTTGGGTGTCATAAACTCCTGAATCACTCCCCAGTTTAAATGAAGCCCAGTTTTAAATGTGCTTAAATATGTCTGACTTCGAATAGTCAAGCGTGCTGTCGTTTCCGACTGGCTCTTGTTCATAATGTATTCTAATTTGCTTCAAACTGTAGTTTGTAGACAATCCAATTAAGTTTATATAGGCAATCAGTGACAGCACGAAATACCCAAATCTACCCAAATACACAAATCTACCCAAATCTACCAATTTTATAGTTGCTGTTGGTAAATATTACTCAAATCTACATATTTCATGACTGAATAGGTCAAATTGAACAAAAAAGTAAGTACACAGTTAACTTCATACAAGTTTTAATCACCAAAATACTTATTTCCATCGGTAATCCTTTTCATCTACCCAAATCTTTCTAAACGTTATTAGCAACTGTATGTTTCACCACATAAAAAACAAAGTAGTCATACACTGATGATAAGGTTGCTGCTGCTGATGATGATGATGATGACTAGAATAATTATTAAAGGTTGATAAATTAACTTTTACGATTTTTGAAGCTATTAATAAGCAACATATAAGCAATATGGGTAGGGATATAACTGTACTTTAAGATTGTAAATGGATCAATATTTCAATAACTATAAATTCTTCGAATATAAAGTTTGATTGTTTTATTCAGTATCAACAAAAGATAGCTAAAATATATAGAATTTGTCAAGATTTATCTGAAACTACTAAGATTTGGTAGATTTTGTTGGATTTGGGTAGATTTGGGTATTTCGTGCCACCCGGCAATCTGCTTCATTCCAATAGCAGTGATCGGCGATAACGTCATCAACACGTGGTTTGCACACCATGTGGTACACAAAAAGCCAAAGGTAGTACAAGCAACTTTTAACAATAAAGGCAGATAGTAAACAGGTATACGCTGTAAATGGTCAGAAGGCTAAACTTACAATATAAGAACATTCACTGTTTTTTTTCCTTCTTTAACTACCTCCGCAAAACGGTACCATTCCCAAAGCACTGGAGTCTTCCCAATTCAATGTACCGGACTTTCCCAATCCCCAAAGCAGGGCATTTCATCAGGAAATTGGGAAGAGGCCCTGGCCTTTCAAATTGGGAAATTTATGAGCGATGAGTGTTCATTTTGGGAAAACAAAATTTATTGAAATAAGGGGTACTGGAGTACAAATTAATATAGAAATGAGCATTTTAACATTAATTTAATTCTTATAGCACTTTATTTTTTCAGGTTTTCACAATTCTATAGTATTCACAAGCTGCAAAGGTCCATGTCTCTTTCCTTTGCATCTTTGAATTTTTCAACAAGTGAATTGAGATCCGTATCACTTAGGGTGATGTTGAGAAGATTGACCCTCATAAGGTCATCTAAATGCTTGCAAGTAAGCGATGTTCTAAGGTGAGAACAGATGTCATTCATAGCATTAAAAGAACGCTCAACCACAGCTGTGGATTGGGGAATGAGCATCGCCAACTCATACATGAACTGGACACGGGGGAAACAGGCCTTGAGTCCCTGATCTTTTTCAAGTTCTTGAAAAACACCAGAAATGGATGTGACTGGATCCTTCTGTCTGTTTCTGAAAATACAGTTAAAGTCAACTTGAACATTGTATAAAAGCTTAAAAACTAAATCATTGCAATGGCATAAGTGAACATTTTACAAAACTCTTACAAAAAAGCAAAACAATAGATATTATTTTTTAAGTGATTGATCAGATAAAAAATTGATCAAGAATGTGTATCAATATCTGTTTTTTTAGAAAGTTATTTACTCCTTGTAAAGGGAAATACTGTTAAATACAAGAGTATTTAAATGATAATATCCCTTAGTAATTTTAAGTATCTAACACTTTGGATATTTTTAATACATAACTGATGAGCATACAAAACATGTAAAAAAACAAAAATTTTGAAATTAATAATTTTATAATGCATGCAAACACAAAAAAGAGCAACAGAAAACTGGTAATAAACTGAATGAAACTAAGCAGAATTTGTGATCTGGCTAACAACAATCAACCAAGAACACTGAACATTCTTTGACTGTCAGAATCAAACAACTATCATTCCAACATTATGAACATAAACTGACTTCATGAGAAATAAGTGAGTTCTAAAAGCAAGCAGCTCTCGTTCAACTATAGCATCTACATCTGGTGGTGCCACAGAAACATGTCCTTGAAAAGTGTTAGTCTTCTGATGACCATAATGCCTGGCTAGTACCCTTATCTTTTCCTATCATGAACATGCATTTTTACGCATTAGCAAAACAATTTTAAGGTAATAGTTATCAAATTTAAAAGAAATGTCATTGAAACTAAGTTTCAATTTTTTTTTATATTTAAAGGGGAATGTTGTCAAATTTGACTTGTATTCCTAGTTTTATAGATGACAATTTTATCAAAATTACTATTACTGAAATAACTTTTACAAAGACTAGTAGTTAAGTGAAACTTACCTTTCCATAATCACAAAGATCAGTGGCAGTATCTGGCAAGTTCACTGGGTCTAAAACACTAAACGCAGCTAGAACGTCAGATTTGACTGTAAAAGCATCCTCAATCTCAGTAATGAGTTGGTATATCATTGGTATCCCAACAGTCTGAAGAAAATCTGAAAAAATATAATTATTTTTAATTCACAGTGTATCAACTAATCAGTTACTTTTTATCAAATTCTAAAGTTGTTTTCAACTGTTATGCTAAAGATGGATATCCATGATAGGAAAAGACAAAGGACAATTGCTAGCATAAGCATTTCAGTCACATTTATACTTATTATCAAATTATAATAAAATGAATATTGCAATGTGTTTTCAAAACTGAATACTTGAATGTATTTACCATGTGGTGTCAGTTGATAATTGTCATGTCTTAGTCTGCGTGCAAGAGCAGTTCTATCTGTAATGATGTCTAGTAGATCATCACATTTTCTGAAAATGGATTGAAAAATATGAAATAAGTAGCTAGGAGCATTAAATACACAGGAATAATGTCAAACTGGTTTTATTAATTATATCTGACTCATGAATTTTAATAAAATAAGTTTCTTTTCATGGGCTAAAACTATTAATAGGCTCATTCTGAGATAAAATGTTATGAAGTCAATTTGTTAACTTTTACTTTTATAATTATGTACAATTACCAGGTTTACAAAGATGGCTTATCCTAATCAAAATTAGTTCAAACCTGAACTCCAAATCATCACCAAATCGACCTTGCTCATACTGCTGAATCAGACCATGAAGCTCATTTATGCAGGCTTTCACATGTTCTGTCAGGCTTGAGAAATACCCAATGTCACTCTGCAGATACAGCGATAGGTGATTGACAGGTTTCAGCACATCTGATAGGAGGAGAATAGTCAACACAGTCTGGGGGTCTGCTGCCTTGGCCCCGAATACCAGCAATCTCAGGCTCCCGAGTATCAGTCAATATCGCATCCAGGGTGTCAAGCAAAGATTCATATCTTGAAATAAACCTCACACAGACTTTAAGATGAGACAGCCACCTGTAATGTAATAATATGCATCCAAATTTGAATCAACCAGCAAAGAAAAATCCTGAATTTTAAATTAATCAGAACATTAATGAAGAATATATCCACTTACTGATTTTTTTCTTTAACTTACTTGCTCATTAATAAAACTCTAAGCAGTCACAATTGTTTATTTGCTAAATACCTAGTTGCAGCTGCTCTTATGAACGTAAGTGGGGTTTCATCATACAGCTCTTGCATTTGACAAAACACTGCATGCCTCTTCGCAGAAAAGTGGAAGACCTTCCATATGGAAACAAGGAGAGCTTCTACATCAGCCATTGTTTCATTCTTCTTCAGCAGATGAGTGAAGCACAGTGCAAGACGATGGTTTCTGCAATTGATGTACAGGCTGAGAGGCGACATGTGTCTCACTCTTTTCTGCAGACCTGAAGTGAATAGAAAGTACACTTGCAAATATATTAAGTAACTGCTGCACAACAGACTTCCAAAAATGTAACCTGATAAAGATTGGCTCTGCATGCTTTTTTTTAAAGTCAAAAACTGCTAAAGGTCTCATCGAGTTTTCTTTTTGTAAATATGAAAGATTTTAAAAGCAAATGAATGAGAGGTTTACAAATATTCATAATTTTAGTCCTGAGGTGTGTTTAAACTTCCAAAGCCTAACTTTAACTACTATATATTTAAGCGCTGCTGCTGTTGAACAAAAACAAAAATCAAAGTACCTGTTTTCTCTCCACTCATTGTACTGCAGCCGCCTAAAGCAACAAATCTTATATTTCTGGGGTCAATTCCTTTGGACTTACAGAATGACAGAATGAGTTAACAGCCTCCTGAAAGTCTGATGCCTTTGTACCAGTCATGTCCAAGAAAGTTCTCCTTTATACCCTGTTGTCCAACCCAACGTGCCATGATTGAAACTTGCAATCTGTTGGCATTATCTGTGCTTTCATCCAGAAACAAAGTAAACTTCCTGTTTCTCAAATCTTCCAAGACTTTTTTCTCATAAAAGTCACTTACAATCTCAACGAACTCTGTGGCACCTCTTGGTGACAGATAATTTGTGTCTGCTTCTAGCTTATCACTGACTTCTTTGTCTCCAAGACTTGCAAGTAATTTTGCAATTTCTTTAAGATTTTCACAATGGCCCCATTTATGTTTAACCAGGAAAACTGTGACCTTTAGCATTTTTTAATGTAGCTTCTGTTCTGCTCAACTTGTTGGTTTGCTTTATCTTCAGTCTGATTTCTCGCAGTTTGTACCATCTTGTTAAAAATATCTGTGTTTGTAGACAATGAAACATATCTTTCAATACTTAATTTGTGGCGATTACTATTTTCATGGATTTTCAGTCTACGTGTTGGATGAGTTCCTAGGACTGCACCAGTTGAAACAAAAGCTGTTTCATTTGAAATGTTATGCCCAAAAAGTTCACAATATTTGCAAATATATCCTTTTCATTTAGAACTATGATATAACCACGAAAATTGGTTTTCATACTGAATATTACATCGTCTCCTGCCATCATTAATTCCAATATCCCCAATTTCTGGTTTACAACTGGAAGAATCAAACTGTGAAGGCAATTGTTCATCACGGTTGGTAGCAGGTACCAGCTCTGTTGAAGGACAAGCACTGCCATTTTCAACAGGCTCACCCTGAGTTTCAACTTGCATAGAAGATTGTGCATCAGTGATGGTAGTAGGTACCTCTTTCAGTGTGGTAAAATGGCCAGACTCAGCAGGATCAATACTAACAGGTACTTCTGTGGAAATAACGCCATCCGTGGAAATAATGCCATACTCAGAGGGAGCAACACTTTCAGGGACCTCTGTGGAACAAATGCCAGAGTAAGAGGGTGCAACACTTTCAGGTACCTCTGTGGAACAAATGCCAGAGTCAGAGGTAGCAACACTAACAGGGACCTCTGTTGTAGAAACGAGTATGGAACTGGAAGAATCTGGGGCAGCAACATTAGAAATACTGGGGATTTCCTTGGTAGACGTTGCACCCTTTGGATCTAATTTTTGTTTTTTTACCCCATAGTCAAATAACGACTTCTGGTTTTCTTTGCGTTTCACGGATTTGCAGTAATATTTACCGTTATGCGACATTTGTTGATGGATGCAACTGGAAATAAACACAGATTTATCTCCCGTGAAACGGAATAAAATCCAGACTTTCGGAACGTTTGACTGTTTCACTGCGATAACGAATGAGTAAGAGTCTATTGGAACTAAACTGATTAGACGGATTAGACTGGTTTTGCGTAACACGGGTACCATGCGTACTTCCGCATATAGTACGTCAAAAAAGTCGATACCAGACAAACGCTTCTCCGGAAATAACGAATGTAAACAAATTGATAGATTTTTTAACATTTCTAGGGGGAATTTCTAAGATTTTGGGAAATTATGTCTTGCATTTTGGGAAGAAACTCTGCCACGATTGGGAAAAAAACTGTATTTTTCGGATTGGGAAGTAGCCTTATATCGGCCTCTGTTATATAAGGATAAAAAGCAAAAAATGTCGTTCAGCGTAAACAAACCGTACCGTAAAAAGGGGAGTAACTCTTATCAACGATTCAGTTAGACTCTTACTCAGTCGTTATCATGAATTAAAGTACAGACATGTGCAGTGAAACAGTCTTTGATCCAGTCCGCGTTTTATACACGTCCTGTTTTCAGACTGTTTTACAGTCAATAATTGCAAGTTGACTGATTCTTACAGATAAAATTGAAGTGCAAAAACCAGTCTCCAGTAACTGAAAGTAGTTTACGAACTTCACAACAACGTTTAGAATGAGCGATTATTCAAAGGAAGCCGTTAAATACGAACACTGGCATTCTTTTGTTGCGAGATTTTTAGTATATATCGACCGATCCCATGCCATTGGTGTCGAGTCTTGAGTCTGGGCGATTTAAACCAATGATTGTTGGTACCGGTATCGAGCAACCTCCTGTACTTTCGCCCGTTATTCGGACTTAAACTAAACTTGAATCCAGACTTCCGGCATATTTGGAAACCAAACTGAGTCCCACTCAGAAGCTATCCTTGAGCTAGCTGTATCACAAAGACACATTGACTCAACCTGAAACTGTATCCAGCCGCCACACCTCCTTCCATTATAATTTCAAATGCAGATTCATCAGATTCATTTCACATTAATTGCAACCTCAAAGAAACTTTTCCTGCCAATGGAAATTATTTTTCATAGACAGGCAGTCATTGGATTGGCATAACAGTTACATTACTAAAGGCTTTCCTGTTAAGGAACCAGACCTTATGATGCTTGGTGAAGCTGAATAAAACACCTAGTGTTTATTTACCTGAATTAAGAAAAAATCCCAATTTGGCTTATTTTGCGACTGTTTTTTTTTTCCAATTTCAAGATTTTACGACGCGAAAATTTTCCAATTGTAGGGGAAAAATGATGTCAAGTCACTGATATTACTCCATTCTATCAAAATATGCAAAAACACACGTCATGAACCGCTCCAGACCCTACCCCCTTATGAGAGGCTGTATTTCCTACAAAACAAAGGGTTCCAACCTAACAATGTTTGTTTCAACGCAATAGGGATTGATCTAACAGAAAATGTCAAAAAGTCTGTTAAAATGTTCTAAATACGCATAATATTCAAGAGAAAAGGACCTTCAAAATTCATGTTATTTTTTACCATTTCTTCTCCTCAGTATGTCTTCCGGAATCCCCGATGCTTTTGTTAAGAGCGTTCTGATTGGTCGAAACGATTGACAGTATTTGTAGCGCTAAATTCAAAACTTGCAAAGTAAACAGACTGCGCTTTTTATTTATTCAATGACTTTGAAGAATGTATCTCACTGAAATCATGAATGAAACAAGGCAAACAATAGGCCAAGCTTCAAATATAGTGCAATGTTTTACATTGTTTATATATATTTCATAGAAAATTCAATCTGTAAGCTGTCAATATAACTGTCATTCAATACTGAAGGCTTAAACCATTGGGTAACATGTTAAGTCATCTTGGCCATTAGTGTAGCCCCTAATGGCCAACATACCTCATTTTTGACCCAAGTGTAGACCATGTTTGTGATATCTTGTCCCTTAGTGTACTGTAGGTCCATATGGGCAAAAAACTCATTGAAGACCCAATTATAGACCCTGGTTTGTGACATCTTGTCCCAGTGTAGATCCATGTGGCCCACATATCTCATTACAGACACAAGTTTGGACCTAATTGTAGACCCTGGCATTGGCCCTGTTGCCTTTTAAATGGAACCTTATATAACGTAGTTAGTGCCAATCATCTTGTACTTTTTGCATCGAAGCATTGTAGAAGAACCTCAAGACTGCATGCGAATATCACACAGGGATCAGCTTTGACTCTGAGAAGAGGGAGAAGTTTTTCCAATTTTATAGAGAAGTTTTGGAAATTTCCATCTTTCTATAAGAAACATATAGGGAAAAACTTTTCCCTTAGCTCAGTAGAGGGAGAAGTTTATGAAATTAAGGAGATTATTTCTCCCAAGTCTCCCTCTAAGCCATTCCCTGTCACAACATGTTTCTCAATTGTTATGAAATTTGACAATCTTTATGATACTTTAAACATAGAAAAAATGCTGCTGAAGTGCAGGCAAATACTGATATATGAAGATAATTGTGTAAGATAGGTAAATTTATCAACTTCAAAACCTTAAAAGAGCAGACATAAATGTTTCCTAAACATTTAAATTCGACCAAAAGAATTACTGGAATGTCATAACAACCTTTCTTGGAAATGCTTATTATAAACAAACAAAAATTTGATGGATTTGCACACAGACACTTAAAGAATACCCAAGAAAAAATAATTATAATTTTAAATACTGCAAGTTGGGTAACTAGTATTAAGTACGATGTACATATGTCTTGGTCTACTCTCTGTGACACTTTTGTGCATAATTCTTGCAGGTGACTGATTCGAAAGGCCACATATTGTATAGTAAAGAAGATGCCAAGAAAGGAAAGTTTGCATTTACAACAGAGGAATACGACATGTTTGAAGTCTGCTTTGAGTCCAAGATGATTGCTGGTGAGTAAGGTTTCGTTGTTGGTATACATTGTCCATGTAATGAGTGAATAAAATCTTGGTCTTTCTAATTTAACTTTATGTTCCAGTTTTGATTGAATAGAAATCTTTGGATATAATTACAATGTCCATAGATTTTTTGTGACCTTTTTTTGTTGAGTGTATTTGCTATATATGGTATGATAAGTTCCACACACAACTATTAAAAAATGATTTTTGAATGAAACCAGTCTTATTTTGGATATGCTACTTTAATGACACTAGTCTAATTTTGGATATGCTACTTTAATGAAACCAGTCTAATTTTGGATATGCTACTCTAATGACATCAGTCTAATTTTGGATATGCTACTTTAATGACACCAGTCTAATTTTGGATATGCTACTTTATTGACACCCGTCTAATTTTAGATATGCTACTTTAATGACACCAAATTATTTGCTAACTTTTAGGAGGACAAGGAGGAGACAGAGAAGTGAAACTTGACATGAAACATGGAGTAGAAGCAAAAAGTTATGACGATGTAAGTTGCTTAACATTTTATTTCTCCAGGCATCCTTCCCTTAAAACAATGTTACATGTAGGCTAGGACTTCAATATCCATTTTTGTGATAAATTACTCATCATAACAATATAAAATAAAAAGATATTTAAAAATAATGAAAGGAAACATTAATGTCAAGCATTAAATAAATGTAGTTTCAGTGTATGGTCAGTTCCAAACTTCAAGACATCTCCGACAATTAACTAAGAAAACACCCTGTGGGGTCAGTGTTTTGCAAAAGATATTTTTCCTGGCTCTTGAACTGTTATATATTATATTAATACCCATATTAGTTGTTTTTATGCCCCACAAAGTGGGAGGCATATCGAGTTGCACTGGTCTGTCCATCCGTACAACCCCCATAAACTATCAGGCGGATTTCTTTCAAACTTGCGTAGATGATCAAGCAGGATGTGTATAAATTGCGAAGAAAAGATTTTTTTCTGCGGCCATTTTTACCAGAGTTATGGCCCTTTGTTACGAATTTTGTTGTAGCAGTGGTAGCATCTGTGTCCAAGGACACATTCTAGTTTATATCCTGTAAACATGCACTGACTGATCTCAAAGACAGTGATTAGTTAGCAGGTAAGTTAATTCCTCAACAATACTAATAGTCAAACTATTGTGAGGAATTGAGTATATATACAAAATGATAAACAAGAGTATTGAATAGTTAAACATGATGTTCTATACCATGTTGTATAAATATTTACAGCTTGCAAAAGCAGAAAAGCTTAAACCATTGGAAGTGGAATTGCGACGTTTGGAGGATCTGTCTAAATCTATTGTTGATGACTTTGCTTATATGAGAGCTAGAGAGGAGGAAATGAGGGATACAAATGGTAAGCACCTTGCAGGATCTGTAATATAAATCATTTATACAGTCTTGTATTAAGGAAAATCTTTGCATATAACATAGCAGCACAAGCCACATCCAAAAAATCCAGCCTAACCATATAACAAGTTAGAATAGAATTGACAGAACATAAATATATCAGTATCAGTTTGATGAATTGGAAAAAAAACAAGACAGCACAAACAGTTAGTGAAATAGAGAACCCACAAGGTTACAACCTCAAACGGTCGGTGGCAAAACATTCCAAATACAGGCTTGTCATAAACTAATTATTTTATAGCACCAAACATGCTGGACAATGGTTAGTATTGCTTTGGTAAACTTGCTTACAATTACGTCCTGTCAAAAACTGCTTGCCAGATTGCAGATTTATTCCAGACTTCTTACAAAAGTTGTTTAAGCTGGGACTTCCCATTTAATATAATTTAAAAATGGCTCCCTTTCAAATGATCGGAGGGAGGAGTTGTGTGGGGGGGACTTAAACAGCAAATTGTAAAATAGTTCTTATTTTTATTGAAGTTTTACATAGTTTACTGTTATTACAACAAAACTTTTTGAGTCATGCTAATGATTTGTGTGTTGCCTAAACACTTACAAGTGCTTAATATAAGTAACCTTAAACCCTTAAACATTGTCTATTTTTCAGAATCCACACATTCAAGAGTGATGTACTTCAGTCTATTTTCAATGCTGTGTTTACTTGGATTGGCTACTTGGCAGGTTCTATATCTACGAAGATACTTTAAGGCCAAGAAATTGATAGAATAGAAATATGTTAATTAACATGACTGATCAGGGACATCACATATGCAGCTTACAGAATTAGTTACAATATAACAAACGAAAAAGAACAGTGTTCCTAGTTCAGAGGTAGTGTGATATTGCAAAAAATATGGGGCTAGTCAGAATAATATGTAGGTGCAAGGCTCAAAATTACAATTGTAAATGATTCATGCTATGAAGTCCTTACAATCTATTGCCAGACTACATGTATTGTAATAACCTACCTTGGTAAATGATAATGTAAAGCATCTATTAGTACTTACCATTGGACTTCACAGAATATTTCCTGGTAAAGGATAGTCATATATCTGAGCCTGATAACACTGGTGGGTCTCGCACACACTGGGGTGCATAGTGCCTCTATTCAGTTAAAAACATTAAACATATAAAAAGTCATAGTTTGACTCATTTTAGTGAGTTTGGTTCATTGTATTTTAACAGTTTAATTTTTGGTCTCTGTGAAAAATTGAAACTTAACCCAGTTTCAGTCATGTTTAATAATTTCTTTATACGATCTTTAAATTGTTGAGGCTTGTTTTTATTTTAACAGTTGGAAAACAACATGCTTTGTCATTAAGATTATGTTTGATTAGTATGTATTTATTTAGTTCTTGAAAAATTTGTTGGTTATGGTGCCTTTTGGATAAAATTACATACAAAAACATACAGCTACAGAACAGCTATTTGCAGTTTTATCAGAAGAGTACAGTGCAAAAGTGCAAAACATTAGAACATGTTCATTTCACTTCTTGGAAGGGACACAAATCAAGTCAAATCAAGTACTAAACTAAAAAGTTTATAATTGTAATTATTTCCATGAGAAGTAAACTGAACTTTTATCATGATAAAAAGTTGACAAATATAACCTGTTCTTGGCACATTCTGCTATAAATTGTTGGTGTTCAGTAATTCCCTGAATGATTTGGGGCCAGCATTGGGCCAGGTCGTACCTCACACTGGCAGGATGTGTCTACACTGGCCGCAGAGTGATAAAACTGAGTCTGGAGACCAGTCTGAAATCTCAAACTTGCAACTTGTAAGTCCTGAAACAAGTCAAGTCACAGATTTTGAAACAGGTGTCCAGTCATAGTTTTATAATCTTTGGTATAAAAGTCAGGATAACAGATACACTTTTTGTCTTAGATTTACTTCACACTGTAATTTGGTTTTGTTTTAGCATCTACCATCATCATTGTAACAAGGGCTTGGTGCATGGCATTTTCATCATATTGATAATTCTGTTTGACATAATTATGTCAGTTTTGAGCCAAGCCTTTGGTGAGGTCTGTCCAACAGAACTACAGTTGAATAGCCACACCAACAACGAGATAGTTAGAGTTGGTGAGGCCTAAAGCTACTGTAAATAAGATTTCAGTGTATATATTCAATGCTCAACCCTGAACATGTAAGTGTAACTGTGAGAATGAAAGATGCATAAATATATGGAGGTATTGGGTGTACAATGTGAGATGTAAATGTCTTGTCTAGTATTTAAAGCATGCAGTTGTATGAAGTGTACCAGATGTGTTTAATTTCTCTTACAAATTGCGAAACCAAATCTTTTGTGTTATTTTCTGTTGTGCATGGATTGGTCAGCTGATTGTATGAAATCAATAAGCAACTTTTTCTTACTTTTGAGTGTTAATTACAATATTTATTATTTATGTATTTGACAGCAAAGTATCTTACCACCTCACACATGCTTAACTGAAAAAAAATCATGCTAGGGATGTCATTGGTTCAAATAATGTAGCCATATATCAAGCATCAGATACACAAATTTTCCATTGTGTTTATTTTTTTACAGCCATGCTTCCATTTTGTTACTCGATCAAGTGGTATAAAGTAATTGTTGAGACAACAGGTTGTCAAAATATTTGCCAGTACACGTTTTCATCAAAGTAAGTTTTTCAGGGACAGATTTAAAGCAAATGCGCCCAGATAAATTTTTATCATCAAATTGATGACATCCCCGATGTATGTATGAACAATGTACCTTTTTAATGCAGCATTGGTGTTCTCTTGACGAAGCCATGCATTCTTGGTTCTGAACTCAATATACATTCTTTGCTTTTTGATTGCATGATTCCACTAAAATAGCTTAAGTCTTTTCTATCTGAATGTGTGGAATGATCTGAAAAATGAAATGTATTCTGTTCACACTTTTAATGAAGTAAAATAATTAATAATAGTTTGTGTTCTGTTTTATATTTTCAATCACCTTGCTGATGAACATCCATGAAGCTACAGTTTCTGGATTTTCAAGTGCAGTGTAAATGACCTGCTCTGGTTGAAATACTGATATATTTATTTATTTATTTATTTCAGTCTCCATTACATACATGGCAAACAAACAAATATACAGTAATATACAATGGTGTTTCAGTATGTAACCACTCTGAGAAGAGTTATTAGAGACTATTAAAAAATTATAATATATTAAACCAAGCTATCTACAAAGTTAAGGTATCGCAAACATTTCAAATGGCAAAAACAGGCTAAAATTTCAAAACATGATTTTTTGGGGAAATACTTATTGCCACCTAGATTTTAGTTATTAAATGTATTTAGCTATGGATGTAGTAAATGTTTGCAAGCTCAATTTAGTCTAATTCATGTTCTAATTACCAAGCACATACTAAAACAAAAGAAAAACCATTTGCATGAGAACTCTGAAATTCATGAACAATATACCAAAGCAACTCATACCTGAAATAAGTATATGCTGGTCTACAATGTTTAGTGCCAATTCGTCAAAATAATGTTAGGGTTTTCAAGAAATTCAAGGAAATCTTACTTCCTGGTAAGTTTTCATTAAATTTCTAGATAACCCTAACATTATTTTGACGGATTGGCACTAAACATTGCAATTGCAATGTTTGCGACCTCTTCACTTTAACCATTGCTAATCTTACAGCCCAGCACTATTGATTAGCAATAGTCATTACATCACAGTAAAATAATACCTGATTGCAGTAAAATACAGTTAAACTTCTACAATGACTATATACATGTACATTTATAAAAACATTAAGTAATAGTGTGTGATACAAACTGGCGCCTTTTGTCGAGTATTAGATAGCAGGTCTTTGCAGTTAAATAAACAATTGTTTCCTCGTGAAGTAATAATCTCAGCTTTTCAATATCATTTAAACTATCGAATTCCTCAAATATGCTTCCTGCTTTTCGCAACAATTCATTTCGCTCTTCACTATACAACGGACATTCAAGTAGGACATGCTTCTCATCTTCTACAACATTAACAATACCTATGTTCTTGCAGTAAATACAATCTCTCTGGTCATATGGTACATTATTATATCTACCTATCTCAACACTGATTGGTGCTTTACCGCTTCTGTTTTTGGCTATTGCACCTCTATGTGTTCTATTTAATACTGTTTTACAAAAAGGTTCGACTTTGAAGGTTTGTTTAAAACATTTATAAAATCTAAGTTTATTTCTCCCATTTCCTCGATTGGAGTTAATCCTATGTACTTCACTTCTCCAATTTTCAACATATTGTTCATTTAACTTTTGTAAAAGATTATGACATATTACTGTTTTATTTGAATACTGTGTTATATCACAATTTTCTACCATATCAAACTTTCTAAACATTTCATCAACTTTAAAATTCCAATTTTTACAGCTTCTACCTTTTACTCTATGTGCCAACCCAAAAATCTTTTTATTCAGTTTATTATCAGACATATTTACAAGTCTAGACCATTGGTTTATTATGGCTTTTTTTGTTTTACATATCATTGGTTGCCAACCAATATCACCATTGACGGCAGCATTTGGTGTATATTTTCCAACATTTAAGAAGTAACGTGCCGCTCTATGTTTAACTGCATTTATACAACTAAATTCTTCATGTGCCCAAATGCTAGCACCATATGTGACAATTGGAGCTATTGTAGATTCAAACAACTTTGTAAATGCTTGATATGGGAATCCAACAATTGACCTGGCTCTTGCGATAAGTAGTCCAAGGGACCTGCTGGCCGCCTGGGCAACAGCTTTTGCAGTCACAGCATAATCCAGATGTTCAGACAAAACAAGCCCAAGATAGTTATATTGAGAGACATACTCAATTTGTGCATTTCAACATTTAAACACATAACCACATCTATTCACTGATGGATTTCTAAAGTGAATTATATTTGATTTACTGGCATTTATACACATACAGTTATTAAGCTCATCTAGCAGACATTGCAGATTTAGCTCATTGTCGGATAATAAGACTATATCATCTGCAAATAACAAAATTGAACAATTAACACCATCAATATCAAGATTCAAAAGTTTATTTAGCATAAACACAAAGGTTTGTCGCCCTACAAATAATAATGGCGATAGAATATGAGAAGTACATAATAAGAGAAAAGTACGAGTAACAAACATTTTTGTATAAAACAACTAACATACATACTGACAAAACATAAATATAACATAACATGTATTTTATTCGACATCAAATTAAGCAAAGCTTAACACGGGTTAATAGATTTAATTGAATAGAAATGGTTCCTAACAATTAACAGAGAAGATTGCAAAACAGTACAAATGTATAAAAATTAAATAATAGTATTCCATGACATGTATACAATGGTATCTGAATAGATTTTAAGGTTTATCTCCCTCGCATTGAGTGTTAAAGCGAATATTTCACGACTCAGTATAAATGTATCAAAATTAAATAAAATAGTTTTGTATGACATATATACAATGGTATCGGAAACGCATGAATAAGGTGGATGGACATGTTGCTCTCCCAGTTTTTGACGTCAAAAATTAAATTTTGTCCAAATCATAAGAAATTTGGTCAGAATAATGTGTGAGGATCGCTTTATTGAAATATGCAAAATATGTTCACTTGCCGACGACGGATATTGAAAAACAGCGCCATCTATGAAGGCACCCTAATTTCCTCCGTTTTTCATTAAGCGTAGAGATTTAACTATGTAGTTTACGCCCAAATGATACGAAAATTGCACTGAACATGCACCAGTACAAGTGTAATACGAATTAGGTAAAATCTTTGAATTGAGACAATCTATGTACTTTAAATATCATAATAATCTACGCAACGCGAGCTTTTTTTACGCCGTTTTTTGCGTACCCCTACTGTCTTTGAGGTAATATAAATGCGAAAGCAGACGGTGAACTTCCTTTATTTTTCAACTTGTTATTGCCAGAAGTTTAAAATTTCGAAATGTGAAATAAGAAATGGGTGTCTTCGGGTTACTTTTTGCGTAAAAATAAAGAGAACGTAAATTCAGGTAATAGTTTTGCGTTCGGACAAACGCCGACGTCACATACATTATACACGACGTCTTTTTAACTTTTTAATTAATTTTAATTGCATACAGAGCTGATATTGAAGCAAAAATTAAATATAGAAAAGGGTTTTTCCTGTTTCCGACCGTTTGATTTATGATATCATATGCAATATTTTTTTTATTTTTAATCAAATGAAGTTTTTTACGTATAGGCCCTATTTCAATAATTGACAACTGAACAGTGGCTGGATAGAGCATATTTAGAGAAATAAAAAAAGTTTAATGAATATTTTTTAAAAAAAAGTTTGAAAGTTTAACAAATAAATGCCAAATCAGCTAGGCTATGGCAATTTCCTTCGTAAGTCAGCAAAAATACTTTCAAGTAACCGAACCAAGAATACACGTATGAGCAAATCATACTTTCCTAAATAAAAACCAGTAAAACTACATGAAATAACGATTTGTGTTTATTTATTATAAAATCACTTCTAGTGGACAACGTTATAATCCCGAAAGGGTGAGTTGAGAACAGGTCGCAAAATATAAATACTTCCGAAACTTTTACTGTCATCAGTGCGACCGGGTATGATTCCGGGTATGTAGGTTTTATTGGTGGTAACCAAGCCGGCGCTCTCGCGCAACATCATGCAAACAATAGTTACTAAGCATAGACAACTGAATCTTCCTGTT
Source organism: Corbicula japonica (assembly GCA_038501625.1). Lineage (NCBI taxonomy): Eukaryota > Metazoa > Mollusca > Bivalvia > Venerida > Cyrenidae > Corbicula > Corbicula japonica. Next base: position 97,378 of record JAZAYU010000692.1, on the reverse strand, counting down.
TATAAATAATGTTTGAAATTTATATCTTACTGCATTTATTTGCATTGAAACATATTAATTGATTTCATATTACCTTTATTGATTAAAATACGCGGTACATATAGATCTACTTCACATGTAAGATTAATCACTTCTTTGAAACTGTATATGGGTAAAATGTGGAAAACGTGTACTAGTTTTCTAAACCCGGAATCGACGTAATTTAACATTTGAAAGCAGGGCCCAAGATCATAAAACAAAGATTTGAGATCAGTCTCACTGAAATCTCAAGGATCTGATTGGCTGAAATGGCGACTGGTCAGATGCTTAAGATTTGAGACTGATCTTCATATTTAGTTTTATGATCTTGGGCACAGGAGTCTGTTAACAAATAGCAGACGATAAACATGAAGGCTCGTGCGGAAAAATTCACTAATAAATTTAAACAGAAAAGCCCTTGCGAATTCAAACATGAATAAATATGATTTGCTGGAAGGCAGGCGGGTGGTCGAATTTCAAATGCTGATTGAAGGATTGAAAAAAATGTCACAAGCGCGAAAATGAGTTGTCGTTAACAAACATAAGATCAGAAACAAAATACGGACTTGGAAACCTTCTTCACATAGAGTGTGCATAGTGCTCGGCTGACAACGCGGTTCCAGCCGGTAAATGCCATGAATCCAGCAACCATCAAACCGGAACTCGCTGCTTTGATATTATTACAAAGTTAGCCGCAGGTAAATAAGTTTTTATAATTCCGTTATATTGCAGATTGGAAATGTATTTTTAGTTTTAATTTTTCGTCGTTTATTTTCTATTTCAATTCAATAAAGAAAAATGCTCAGGCCGAAAAAATACTCTTCTGTTTCGGTCGCCCGACCTACCCAGCTGTAAACCTTCTCCGTTCTCTAATTTGAACTACTGTTTTCTTAAAGGTAGTCTTTAGGTTTATAACGTTTTCAGCAGAATATTATTCTATTTAACCCCATATTGCTCTGTAACTGAAAATTATACATAATGCGACGGCATTGTTTATTGTTCGTTTAGCCATGATATCGAGCTCTAGCTCGGGTCGCGAAGCGACCCGAGCGTTAAGCTCGTCTTAAGGTCGCAGGAATGCCCATTCACTAACGAAAAAAACACTTTGCCCTTCCGTTTGCGCTGGTTTCCGGTTGTGCATAGCATAAGGCAATGTAAACACGGGAAAAAAACTGACCGGTAAAAACTTACGGCAAAGTATTGTTTTTACAAATTTTGTTATTGGCTTTATTTTTGTAAATTGCTAATTGCAAAATATCTTTAAAAATTAAAACTTATTATTCGGTAGCATTGTTTTCGGACTAGCATTTTGGAAAGCTAAATAACTAAATCGTCAGTTTAGAGAGTAGGTTGTCGTTCGTTGTAACCAATGTTATCGCTACACGGACACCAGTGAGCGCAGGGACACCATTGTAGAGAGTATTCGTAAAAAACCGTAACTCCGCCTACTGGCGTATGCTTTCCGACACGGACATCCAGTATAAGCGATACATGTTTAGGTGTATATTAATTCAGTCGTTGATCTAGTGATTAACTAGAAGAATCATTAATAATAATAATAATAATAATAATAATAATAATAATAATACTATTTTGAGAAATTGAACTAGTAATATTGAAATGTATCAATTATCAAGTAAACTTGTTCGATGTTTGCTGTATATTATTCGGCAAGTTTATAGATGGTTAATTTCCTTATTTTTCTATCCAAAGGTATATTTCCTGCTTTTTAAATTTTGCATATGGCGTTGTCTGTGATATGCAGGATTTATATTCTCTGATCCCCTGTCAAAATTCCATTCTGTTTAGTTTCGCTCATTGTTTTCTCGTTTAGGGCAAACCCATTCTTTTGTCTGCGGATCATACGCCGCTGAACATGGAATGGTATTAATCTGAAAATACCGCATTGAAGCTTCCATGTTCACCGCAATATGCAAACTGGTCGTTTGGGATGATCTAAATTGTACTGTTCATCGATTGAGTTGCGCTCAACCCGGGGCCAGACGGCGTGGGCAGTAATATGCATTTCCATTACTGCTCATCAACAGGCTTAATCAAACCGAGCCTGCAATATTTTCATATTTGTCGTGTTCGGTGGCTTTCAAAGTTCTCTTTTCATCTATTTGGATATTGTCACCACGTTCAGGTGGCTTGAGCTGTAAAGTTTTGATAGAAGTTTTACCAAAGTTCTACACTTTTTGCAGACATTTTATTATGAATGTATAAAGCGAATACTTCCATGGCCATTTTTGTAATCCCAAAGCCGACATTTCAGTGTACGGCGATTATCCCCCTTTATGGTAATATGCTTATTTTAAACCATGCAGAATGTTAATCATTGTGTGTGGTAGAATATGTATGAACTTATAATTCATATCAGGAATGGCCACATTCAGAAAACACAGCCTCCCCACACAGTCAAAAAGTAGAGAGGAAAGTAGTGCATGGGTTATAAAATAATTTATTTCAAAATAGACACCACCAACAATTAACGAAGATGAGAGGCTGAGGGGTTACCACATAAATACGGTCAGCGGCAAAACAATTTGCCTCTGAAGTTTTAAACCAGGTACGATGGTGCACCAACCTCACACTTGCCCAAACAGGTTCTCATATGACGAAACAAGTGCAAGTTGTCTTGGTGAATTAGCTCCAACCCACCCATCAACTCAAACATACGTAAAATATGAAGCGAATAGCATTGCCGATCTAAAAGGTGAATAATCAATTATCTTACTGAGACCAGAAACCTTGGAGTCAAAGAAGAAAGAACACGATAACAGGTAGGCATACTTGAACTATTCTTTTGGGAGGATACGGATGGTATGAACTGTGTCTGTTTCTTGCATGGTTTGCTAGGAGCGCTGCTGTCGTATTTTCCTGGCTTTTACCTTATCAGTTTAACAGTTTATGTAGTTGTTAAAAAGAGTATTTATTGATGGGAGAGACTTGTTTTGTGGACATTCCACGTAGGCAGTGTTTGGAAAAGTCAATAGTGTTGAACTATGTTTGAGTTGTGACCGCCAAGTGTGTCCATATTAAAGATCTCCTACGCACAACAGCTGGTAATGAAATATTAACACAACGTTAAAAAACAACAAATTTAACATACTAAAGACAAAAGAGACGGCACAAGGACAAAACAAAAGATACAAGTTAAATCTGGATAGGGTACTGCATTGGAATATTCAGTGGCAAACAAAAACATATTAGCCACACGGGGAATGGGTGGTGTTTAATCGAGTGTAGGTGGTCGTTTGAAATGGAGTTAAAGTGCTGATAGTCTGTTAATTGTTGACATCCAATGTAGTTAGGAATTTGAAATAAAGTAATTAGTGCGGAGAAAGGCTTCTAAATATCAATACCAAATTTAGCTAGGTGTTTAAAATAGATTAAATATTCATAAGAGAGAATCAAAATGTTGACATCTAATGTAGGTAGCTGTTTAAAAATAGAATGAATAGTGCTCTGAGAGGTTTGTAAAAGTAAACACCTGTGAAGAGAGGTGTTTGAAGTAGAGTGAATAATGCTGAGTGTCGTCTCAATGAGGACATCCAATGAATGTCGGTCTTAGAAATGGAGTAAATAGTGCTATATACTCATTTTAGACCACCTAATTAAATAGGATGTCAATATTCTAAAGACTAGGACCACCTACCTACCTACCTACCTACCTACCTACCTACATTGGATGTCAATATTTGAAATCCACTCAGCACTACATACTCCATTCTGAACACCTACCTACATTGGATGTCAATATTTCAAAGCCTCTCAGCATTATATACTCTATTCTGAACACCTACCTACATTGGGTGTCAATATTTAAAAGCCTCTCAGCACTATATACTCTATTCTGAACACCTACCTACATTGGATGTCAATATTTAAAATCCACTCAGCACTATATACTCAATTCTGAACACCTACCTACATTGGATGTCAATATTTAAAATCCACTCAACACTATATACTTTATTCTGAACACCTACCTACATTGGATGTCAATATATAAAAGCCTCTCAGCACTATATAATCCATGTCAAACATCCACCTACATTGGATGTCAATATTTTAAAGCCTCTAAGCACTATACACTCAATTTGGACCACCTACCTATCTTGGATGTCAATATTTTAAAGCCTCTAAGCACTATATCCTCATTTTGGACCACTTACCTACATAGAAGGTCAATATTTAAAGGCCACTCAGCACTATATACTCCATTCTGAACACCTAACTACATTGGATGTCAATATTTAAAAGCCTCTTAGCACTATATACTTAATTTAACGACGTTCCTACATAGAAGGTCAATATTTAAAAGCCACTCAGCACTATTCACCCAATAAGGACCACCTAGCTACATTGGATGTCAATATTTAGAAGCCTCTAAGCACTATATACTCATTTTGGACCACCTACCTACAATGGATGTCTATACTTAAAAGCCTCTCAGCACTATATACTCAATTTGGACCACCTACCTACATTGGATGTCAATAACTAAAAATCTCTCGGCACTATATACTCAATTTGGACCACCTACCTACATTGGATGTCAATATTTAAAAGCCACTCAGCACTATACACTTAATTTGGACCACTACCTACATTGGATGTCAATATTCTAAAGCCTCTAAGCACTATATACACCATTCTGAACAACTACCTACATTGGATGTCGAACTTTAAAACCAACTCAGCAGTATATACTCCATTCTTAACAACTACATAAATTGGAAGTCAATATTTAGAAGCCTCTCAGCATTATATATTCATTTTGGACCACCTACCTACACTGGATGTCAATATTTGAAAGCCTCTAAGCACTATATACTCATTTTGGACTACATTCCAACATTAGATATCAATATTTAAAAGCCTTTAAGCACTATGTACCCAATTTGGACAACGTACCTACATTGGATGTAAATATTTAGAAGCCACTTAGCACTGTATACTCAATATGGACCACCTACCTACATTGGAAGTCAATATTTAGAAGCCTCTCAGCACTATATATTCATTTTGGACCACCGACCTACATTGGATGTCAATATTCAGAAGTCACTCAGCACTATTTACTCAATTTGGACCACCTACCTACATTAGATGTCATTATTTAGAAGCCACTCAGCACTACATACTCATTTTGGATCACCTACCTAAACTGGATGTCAATATTTAGAAGCCTCTCAGCACTATACATTCATTAAGGACCACCGACCTACATTGGATATCAATATTTAGAAGCCACTCAGCACTCTATACTCTATTTGGAGCACCTACCTAAACTGGATGTCAATATTTAGAAGCCTCTCAGCACTATACATTCATTTTGGACCACCGACCTACATTGGATGTCAATATTTAGAAGCCACGCAGCACTATATACTCAATTTGGACCACCTACCTACATAGGAAGTCAATATTTAGAAGCCTCTCAGCACTATATATTCATTTTGGACCACCGACCTATTGGGGATGTCAATATTTAGAAGCCACTCAGCACTATATACTCAATTTGGACCACCTACCTACAATGGATGTCAATATTTAGAAGCCACTCAGCACTATATACTCATTTTTGACCACCTACCTAAAGTGGATGTCAATATTTAGAAGCCTCTCAGCACTATATATTAATTTTGGAACACCTACCTACATTGAATGTCAATATTTAGAAGCCACTCAGCACTATGTACTCAATTTGGAGCACCTACCTAAACTGGATGTCAATATTTAGAAGCCTCTCAGCACTATATACTCATTTTGGACCACCTACCTACATTGGATGTCAATATTTAGAAGCCACTCAGTCTTATATACTCATTTTGGACCACGTTCCTACATTGGATGTCAATATTTAGAAGCCTCAAAGAACTATATACTCATTTTGGACCACCTACCTACACTGGATGTCAATATTTAAAAGCCTCTGTGCACTAAATACTCATTTTTGACCACCTACCTACACTGGATGTCAATTTTTAGAAGCCTATCAGCAATATATACTCATTTTGGACCACGTACCTACATTGGATGTCAATATTCTAAAGCCTCTAAGCACTATATACTCATTTTGGACCGCCTCCCTACATTGGATGTCAATATTCTAAAGCCTCTAAGCACTACATACTCATTTTGGACCACCTACCTACACTGAATGTCAATATTCTAAAGCCTCTCAGCACTATATACTCATTTTAGACCACGTACCTACATTGGATGTCAATATTTAGAAGCCTCTAAGCACTATATACTCATTTTGGACCACCTACCTACATTGCATGTCAATATTCTAAAGCCTGTAAGCACTGTATACTCATTTTGGACCACCTACCTACATTGGATGTCAATAATCTAAAGGCTCTAAGCACTATATACTCATTTTGGACCACCTACCTACACTGGATGTCAATATTTAGAAGCATCTAAGCACTATATACTCATTTTGGACCACCTACCTACATTGGATGTCAATAATATAAAGCCTCTAAGCACTATATACTCATTTTCGACCACCTACCTACACTGGATGTCAATATTCTACAATCTGATTAAAATTATATCCTGAAAACCGCTACGCTATCAGGATCTGACGACGAGTAGCTTAAACGTGCTTTTATCACAAACCTTTTGAACCAACCAGATTGTCGCCTACAAAATTGCGAAAGTGAAAGTAAACATTCTATATTAAACCATAAAAAGTGTGGAGAGCCTGCGTAAGACATATTTTGCTGAACTGTTTTGTGTTTATGTAGTATTGCAATTATTTCTAATGTAATAACATCTTCAGATCATTTTGCGAGCGCTGTATATCATGCTTCCTGTGTTGATAATTTCTAAAAATAGTAATCGGGGGAAAACCGCTAAAGCTTATGTACGGTATCTACGGGCCGTCATCAGATCTAACATTTTTTTAGATCTGACTTTAGTGAGATTGAATATTCTAAAGCCTCTAAGAACTATATACTCATTTTTGACCACCTACCTACATTGGATGTCAATATTCTAAAGCCTGTAAGCACTGTATACTCATTCTGGACCACCTTCCTACATTGGATGTCAATAATCTAAAGTCTCTAAGCACTATATACTCATTTTGGACCACCTACCTACACTGGATGTCAATATTTAGAAGCATCCTAGTACTATATACTCATTTTGGACCACCTACCTACACTGGATGTCAATATTCTAAAGCCTCTAAGCACTATATACTCATTTTGGACCACCTACCTACATTGGATGTCAATATTCTAAAGCTTCTAAGCACAACATACTCATTATGGACCACCTACCTACACTGGATGTCAATATCCTAAAGCCTCTAAGAACTATATACTCATTTTGGACCACCTACCTACATTGGATGTCAATATTCTAAAGCCTTTAAGCACTGTATACTCATTTTGGACCACCTACCTACATTGGATGTCAATAATCTAAAGCCTCTAAGCACTATATACTCATTTTGGACCACCTACCTACACTGGATGTCAATATTTAGAAGCATCTAAGCACTATATACTCAATTTGGACCACCTACCTACACTGGATGTCAATATTCTAAAGCCTCTAAGCACTACATAATCATTTTGGACCACCTACCTACATTTGATGTCAATATTCTAAAGCCTCTCATCACTACATACTCATTTTGGACCACCTACCTACACTGGATGTCAATATTTATAAGCATCTTAGCACTATATACTCATTTTGGACCACCTACCTACACTGGATGTCAATATTTAGAAGCATCTAAGCACTATATACTCATTTTGGACCACCTACCTACATTGGATGTCAATAATCTAAAGCCTCTAAGCACTATATACTCATTTTGGACCACCTACCTACACTGGATGTCAATATTTAGAAGCATCTAAGCACTATATACTCAATTTGGACCACCTACCTACACTGGATGTCAATATTCTAAAGCCTCTAAGCACTACATAATCATTTTGGACCACCTACCTACATTTGATGTCAATATTCTAAAGCCTCTCAGCACTACATACTCATTTTGGACCACCTGCCTACTCTGGATGTCAATATTATAAAGTCTCTAAGAACTATATACTCATTTTGGACCACCTACCTACATTGGATGTCAATATTCTAAAGCCTGTAAGCACTGTTTACTCATTTTGGACCACCTACCTACATTGGATGTCAATAATCTAAAGCCTCTAAGCACTATATACTCATTTTGGACCACCTACCTACACTGGATGTCAATATTTAGAAGCATCTAAGCACTATATACTCATTTTGGACCACCTACCTACATTGGATGTCAATAATATAAAGCCTCTAAGCACTATATACTCATTTTCGACCATCTACCTACACTGGATGTCAATATTCTACAATCTGATTAAAATCATATCCTGAAAACCGCTACGCTATCAGGATCTGACGACGAGTAGCTAAAACGTGCTTTTATCACAAACCTTTTGAACCAACCAGATTGTCGCCTACAAAATTGCGAAAGTGAAAGTAAACATTCTATATTAAACCATAAAAAGTGTGGAGAGCCTGCGTAAGACATATTTTGCTGAACTGTTTTGTGTTTATGTAGTATTGCAATTATTTCTAATGTAATTACATCTTCAGATCATTTTGCGAGCGCTGTATATCATGCTTCCTGTGTTGATAATTTCTAAAAATAGTAATCGGGGAAAACCGCTAAAGCTTATGTACGCTATCTACGGGCCGTCATCAGATCTAACATTTTGTTAGATCTGACTTTAGTGAGATTGAATATTCTAAAGCCTCTAAGAACTATAATATACTCATTTTTGACCACCTACCTACATTGGATGTCAATAGTCTAAAGCCTGTAAGCACTGTATACTCATTCTGGACCACCTTCCTACATTGGATGTCAATAATCTAAAGTCTCTAAGCACTATATACTCATTTTGGACCACCTACCTACACTGGATGTCAATATTTAGAAGCATCCAAGTACTATATACTCATTTTGGACCACCTACCTACACTGGATGTCAATATTCTAAAGCCTCTAAGCACTATATACTCATTTTGGACCACCTACCTACACTGGATGTCAATATCCTAAAGCCTCTAAGAACTATATACTCATTTTGGACCACCTACCTACATTGGATGTCAATATTCTAAAGCCTGTAAGCACTGTATACTCATTTTGGACCACCTACCTACATTGGATGTCAATAATCTAAAGCCTCTAAGCACTATATACTCATTTTGGACCACCTACCTACACTGGATGTCAATATTTAGAAGCATCTAAGCACTATACACTCATTTTGGACCACCTACCTACATTGGATGTCAATAATCTAGAGACTCTAAGCACTATATACTCATTTTGGACCACTTACCTACACTGGATGCCAATATTTAGAAGCCTCTATGCACTATATACTCATTTTCGACCACCTACCTACATTGGATGTCAATATTCTAAAGCCTCTCAGCACTACATACTCATTTTAGACCACCTACCTACATTGGATGTCAATATTTAGAAGCCTCTCAGCACTATATACTCATTTTGGACCACCTACCTACACTGGATGTCAATATTTAAAAACCTCTATGCACTAAATACTCATTTTGGACCACCTACATACACTGGATGTCAATATTCTAAAGCCTTTTAGCACTATATACACATTTTGGACCACCTATCTACACTGGATGTCAATATTCTAAAGCCTCTAAGCTTATTTTGGACCACCTACCTACACTGGATGTCAATATTCTAAAGCCTGTAAGCACTATATACTCATTTTGGACCACCTACCTACACTGGATGTCAATATTAAGAAGCCTCTATGCACTATATACTCATTTCCGACCACCTACCTACATTGGATGTCAATATTCCAAAGGCTCTATGCACTACATACTCATTTTGGACCACCTACCTTCATTGGATGTCAATATTTAGAAGCCTCTAAGCACTATATACTCATTTTGGACCACCTACCTACATTGGATGTCAATATTCTAAAGCCTCTCAGCTGCTCATGTTTGAGAAGGAATAAAGAAAACTTGAAGTGATGAATCAAATAGCATTCCCATTCGTTGCACATGGTTCAGATCAACGAGTCCTCACATGGGCAGCCAGTCATAGGCTTCCAGGATGTTTTAACAGAATTTAAGTCATGTACAGGCAAGCAGTTTACCTAACCATAATTCATGGGTATTACCAGAACTAAACTGCTTATGCAGAATATTGAGTCTGTTTACTGCTGCTATTACCTTGTAAGGTCATGACACAGATTCAAATTTGGCCCAACTTAGGCTTCACATTCTGACCAAGTTACAAAAAGATTTGCCCAAGACTGCGACCTCTACAGTGTTAAAAAGATTACTTTTTTATGCCACACGACAGCCACAGGACATTCACCCGTCACAAAATCTCACCTTGAGCATATTGTGCTCTGGTGGGTTAGAGAAAAACAGATCTGTTAAGTATATAAACGTTTTTAATCATCAAACTCCGACAGTAAATTCACAATCTATTTCTTCTTTACTGAAAAACCCTGGCATGGCAAACAGTGAAGATCCAGATCAGCCGGGACATCCGTGCTGTCTGATCATGATCTGAACTGTGCTTTTTAGTCTGAAATAACCTAATGAATTATTCCATATATACCCATTTAACTCATGTGGGACCAGTGTAGATCCAGATCAGCCAGGACATCTGTGCTGTCTGATCTTGATCTGAGCTGTGCTTTTTAGTCTGAAATAACCTAATGAATTAAATAGCAAACAGTGTAGATCCTGATCAGACAGATTTGAAGTGCCAGCTGATGTGGATCTACACTGGTTGCACACAAGTCAAAATGGGTATACGTGGAGTAAATGGTAATTCATATACAGGTAAGATCAGAGTGCAGACAGTCATGGTATTGTCATTCAATAAAGATCAAACAAGTAAATATCTATTAAATATACAAGAAATAAAAACATTTCACACTAGCTTAGTTCTCGAAAATCAAAGCATTTCACACAAGCTTAGTTTTCGAAAATACAAACATTTCACACTAGCTTAGTTCTCGAAAATCAAAACATTTCACACTTTTGGTCCTCGATCCTCACATTGACTGAGCAGAAAAAGTTATCTGTCATTATTGACAACAAAGGGTGGAGCATTAAAAGAGCATCTCTTGTAATAGAATTTAACTAACACACTCATAAAGCTAATCTAGGTACATCAAAGCACTACATTAATGGCATTGAAAATATTTCTGATAGCATGTTAAAGAATGAATCAACAAATTCAGTCACTCGGTTACATTCTATGCATTTGCTATAAAATACAGAAAATACAGCATAGTTAGTTATGAAAGACAACAGATGAAGACCTTTAACTGAATGTTTTAGAATAAATATATTATTTCTAGTGCTTGATGTAAATCCTTTACATGGCTGTGCATTTGTCACAATTGCTACAAGTGTAGATGTAAATCAGCAACACTGCTCTTCAGTTAACCCTTTCCTCCAAATACACGAGTTTTAATGCATGTGTGACCAGTGTAGATCCAGATCATCTGGCACTTCTATGCTGTCTGATCAGGTTCTGCACTGTTCACTCTTTGGTCAGACATAGCCTATTAAATCAAGAAGAGAACAGTGCAGATCCTGATCAAATGGCAAGGATGTGCCTTCTGATCCGGATCTTCACTGTTCACCCATGCCAGAGAGGCGTATATATGAAGGAAAGGGTTCAGAAAATGCTTGAACTTCATGAAAATGAAGTATCTCCACTTTTCAGTACTTGTTTCAGAAGTAAGGGAGAAGTTATCTGAGACATGTCTGCAATACAATTACCACAAAACACCTCTCAACACCTGAGGATCAACACAACAAGCCCAAAATCTTAGTCTTCTGCTGTAGCCCAACAGCCATTATAAAAGAGTACCGGTATTAATATTATAATCAATACCTCTAAGTGAATGACAAGACAATTTTCGTACCTAAAGTACCTTACCCGGTATGTCTGATTTAACAAACTGTGTCTCCCTATTATTTCTGACCAAAAAAACCTAACAGTTCAGATCCTGATCAGATGGCATGGATGTGCTGGCTGATCTGGATCTACACTGGTCACACGTGATAAAATTCCTATTAAAATTAGGCAGTAAGTGTGTTAAACCCAATTTTTTCTTTGTTCTTCCGACTGCACTTACTGTGGATGCACTTGTATTTGTGGGCATGAAAATTTGTGGTTTTCCATGAAACGCCTTTTTGAGAGTTCCACCACAACTGTGCTTTCTGATCAGGATCTACACTGTTCACTTTTAGTTTCGTCATTTCTGACCAAGATGCGACCAGTGCAGATCCAGGTCACATGGCATGAATGTGACGGCTGATCTGGATCTAAACTGATCGCTCAGGTGTTAAAATGGGTATACATTGAGTAAAGGTTTAAATTCACAGTTTGATTTGCTAAAATAATGTTAACAAGAGCTGTCACTGAAAACTGACATATGCCCCCGAAATGTAGCTTTAACATCAAATTGGCATACATATGAAATAGAATATGCCTGTGGAAAATGCATGTAAAAACGAGTATATATGGAAGAAAGGGTTAAAACTGTCATACGTATCAACAAACAATCACCTTGAAAGTGTCATACATCTAAAGACAATCGCCTTGACCCTGTACTCCATAGATACACCTTTATTGCATGAGTGAACAGTGTAGATCCAGGTCAGCTGGCACATCCAGATTTATATGGGTTTTTTCTGACCAAGATGTGCCCAGTGCAGATCCAGATCAGATGACATGGATTTGCTGGCAGATGTCAATCTACACTGTTCGCACATGCGATAAAAGAGGTATATATGGAGGAAAGGGTTAAAACAGAATTTCCTTTAAATACAAATACTTCACAAATGTACACACTAAATGTTTACATTCTAACACATAACCTGCTTAAAGTGATACACTCAAATATGTGACCATTGTTTACTGTTATTAATCTGTACATCCATACAGTCGGATTAACCATCTGCTCCAAATGAACACTTGAACATGAACAGTGTAGATCTAGATCAGCTGGCACATCAATGCCACCTGATCAGGATCTACACTGTTCACTTTTATTTATTCTGTTACTTTCATCCAAGAGGTGAATAGTGTTGATCCAGATCAGAAGGCACTGATGTGCTATATGATCTGGATCTACCCTGGTGGCACATGCAATAAAACCTGTACATATGCAGTAGAGGTTAAGGGCTATATGTTTGCCTATAAAAACTATAAAAGTTTGTTCAGTTTCATTTTGATTCCAAAAGGTCATTTCCCAATTCATGACAAACACACAAATTTACTGTAGAAATTATGTATAACGTTCTAATTCTTCTTTCACAGTTCAATCAAAAGTTCACAGTTCACTTTAATGTTCTTTAACTTTACAAAGTAACTGTTTCATCTATTTTAGTAATAACTGAAGTTTCTATTGGCAGGGAGTGTTACTTATTCTTGATGGCTGCCTTTGCAATTTGGTTTATATTTACTTCAGTCCTTAGACAATTTTCCTCAACAGTCGTGTATGTTTCACCTGTTACATTGCAAGCCACTTTGATCAGTATCTCTTTCAATATGATAAACATAATGTAACTGCTACCGAATCTGGAACATAATTAAAAATTTGGAATGGTTACACAGTTAATACAGAAACGTTTCATAATCCACGAGAAAAGAAACATTTATTTAGAAAAAATAACTACATAATTTATTTATGCTCAGTTTAACTTATAATCAACATACACAAAATTATATAAAACGTACACTTCTCCTTTAGTGTTTTGACTTGTCAAAGATGGAAACCTTTGTAAGTATAAGTAAATGCTTCCATTTCTGTAATCTTATTTTAGCATTACCTATGATTCCATTACCTCTGCCACATAAATACAATCAATGTAAAGAATTTTTGTTTGAAATTAACCTTCAATACAAATGAAGCATTCTAAAAGTAACACCAGTTACAGTAACATACGTTTTGAATTCCTGAAACACTTTAGCAAGTGCACTTTTCTCATTCAGCCCTCTGAAAGATTGTGATTTCATACCAGTTACTGGAAATCTGAAAATAAAGTTTTCACAATCAGAATCATACACCAAGCCAGCAAATATCAATTGCAGCATTAATCTCTGTCTAAGATTAGTGAAAATATGATGTTGTCGCCCGACATGTCTTCCAGTTTGTGATGCAATGGTAAATTTTAAAGAAAATTATTACCAGCATTACTGTACTATTCTGGGATCGCTGTTATAATAATCAACATTTAAACATGAATAGCAAGAAAACAGTGCAATTTAGATAAATAAAGTTATGTTCAACTTTTAAAACAAATCTGACTGCAATTTAAAGACGTGAATTTTCCAGAGCATACCTGTACCAATAAAGTGTAACGCCAATTACTCGAATTTCAATATACTGGTAAAACCACCAACCACAAATGTTTATGCCATTTAACATTAACCAAAATAAAACCCAGATATTTTATATTGTAAAGGTAACTGGGCAAATCAGGAATAAAATAAACAAAAATTATACTTCAATCAACACTGCAATGACACATAATGAAGATTTCAACTCACTTTTCATCTCTTTTATAAACCAACAAATCGGTTATCAGTTTACTCAGTAGTTCTTCTGTTACCTGAACAAAAAGAAGATATTTTTATGTTGTTTCAATCACAACCACCAAAAATAATTTATTTATTTATATAACATTAACTGTATCATTTTCCTTAAAACCAGACTTTGATAAGTTAAAGATGGGCAGGTAAAATGTATTAGCACAGCAGCAGTTGGTTTTAAATAGAAATTAGGGTGATTAACTGATATTGGAAATATGACACAACAAACTGGTCTAAACCTAAGTTAACTTTTCTTTAACCGGCAGCATAAATAAATATTTACTCTTCAACTTCATCCTCTATGATGAAGTGTTATTCACCTAAGGAATTATAATTCCTGATGGTATACAGTGTGACGTATTACTTGAAGGGGCGTGGCTACAGTGAAAGCCGCTCACAATATATTGGATGGTGCACAATGTTTTGACGTGTGATGCCAACGAACACATATGTTTTGCCACAAGTTGCTGCAAAAAAGCGTGCCGTCATTCACTGTGTCGTCAATGTGGCCGTTGAACAGCCATTCGAAAAAGCCATAATATCATGAATTCTTCTAATACTTTCTGTATTATTCAGAGTATTTATGGGTGTAAATATAAGGATTGAATCGATATTTGATGGTTCTCATTTTGATATGAAAAACAGTTGGATTGTTTAAGTACGCATGAAGCCCTTTGGGCTTCACACACTTTAAACAACCCAACTGTTTTCCACACACAAATGAAAACCATCAAATATCTATTCAATTCTTAAATATCGTGCAGTATATCTTGATGGTTTTATAACTGAGAACTTGGTAACCACCATGGAAGTAGATAAGGTACAAAACTGTTTGCTCTGTGATGTTCTTTAAAATTACACAAGGATCTATGCTTCTCCATATTGCCTTCTGATGGCAATTATATTCCAACGACAAATAAGGACACCAAGCTGCACAAACTATATGTCAGGCACAACTACACTTTTACACTAAAGTTAAGTTATGGCAACTTGTAGATCAATTAATGGAAAACTAATTTGCATCACAAAATTTTGGCAACAGATGCTCACCAAATCACTCAACCATGCTGTATAACCCTTCAATCTTTTTGGTGGTGGTATATAAATAACAGATATGGTCAATGTTGCATGAAAGTCACAATTTTTAAGATCTGCAGTAACTAATCCCTTGGTTCATTAGGAAAACATTTTAGGTTCCATGTGAACTTTTCTGAATGTTTAGTAAAAATACTTTTGCAAATTTCAACTTTGGTATACTCACATTTTGTCCAAAGTAATGAAGACCAAAACAATGTTTTTTTCTTTCCGAGTTGTAAACTGCCACTGGAGTACTGATAAAAGAATGATGCCTTCTGTGGTTTATAGCTTCACTGAAATTTAAAAACCAACAGCCCTGAATGATTTGAGTCTTTGTGTGTTTCAATGTTCACCCACTGATAAATATATGTTTTTGTACCAGTTCAAATTTAAATAATCCTGTAAATCAGACTTTTGTTTCTGTGCAAACAACGGGTCAATAATCACCCATTTGCAATTCCAGTTATTCCCCGCAATTTCAAAATAAATTCCTAGTAGAAAGTCATAAATTCAATGTCAAAAGCGTGTTCTAAAAAACCATAATGCTAAGCCGCTATTGGACGGAAAGGGAATTAGCAAAGGGAATTAGCAATCCATTTATGTTTTAAGTTTAAACAAGTCCCAAAATAGTAAATATTACGAAAAGAAATAAGAAAATATGATGCTAAAAGAACTACATTTAAATATGGTCACTGCCAAACCCAGTACCTTCGAGTTGTAGAGATCAAAGTGAAACTACCCTTGTCGGATGCTAATGATAAAATATCTGACAGTATGACATGCAAATGGAAAATACAAAACAGTCAGAAGTATTGGATTATAAAAAGCAATATAGTCCAATTTCTATTGTTGAATCTCCTTGGAAAGTGCCTAATCTATTATTGAATCACTGAGGTACACTGTATCAATCATAATGTAATTAAAATAAAATAACTGTTTGAATCTTTTCACATGAAGTTTGTTGTGAACTCCAAGAGAAATTTAATACCTTAATTATGTAGGACTGTTGTTATTATGATGTTACAACGTCATTTTGATGATAAAATCTTAATGTCAACTCTGCAAAAAAAATTACTCAACCACTATTAGTACTGATTACTGTATGTATTAAGTTTCTTTGAGAATAACGTCCCAAATGTAGCAGGCTTATGTTGCTCATGCAAGACATGAATCATGTATTTCTTTTACCTGGACAAATATGGGCTTTGACATGTTTTTTAATTCAGTGCAGAAACTACAAAGTAAGTTTTTCATGTGTGCTAATTATTATATCCCTGACAGCAACTATGGTCAAACATCAATTTGCTTGGTTAATTTTGAGCACTGGAACTACTTTCATTATATTGGTAAATATCTCACCAGTTACTGTCTTCACAATTTATCATTACTTGGACTTCTGTCAGGAGTGACTGGTACTGGAAAAAGTAAGATAAGAAATTAATCTTTTAACTAAAATTATTATGCAGATTAATTGTAACATTA
Source organism: Corbicula japonica (assembly GCA_038501625.1). Taxonomy (NCBI): domain Eukaryota; kingdom Metazoa; phylum Mollusca; class Bivalvia; order Venerida; family Cyrenidae; genus Corbicula; species Corbicula japonica. The sequence continues at coordinate 80,133 of JAZAYU010000692.1, read as the reverse complement.
TTGTGTTATTCTATGCACATGACTGCATTACTTTTGATTATTTTGTTTCCATGTCTCTCCTTTTCATTCAGCTGTTTCTATTAGGATTCTGCTTAATGTGATACTGAAGAAGCAGTAACATAAGTACACAAATTTCAAGTATGCCAAGTACCGTGCATGAACAATCACTAGATTTAGAATTTGACAGGTACGAATCACAGAACAGATATAAGGAACTCAGGAAATGTTATTATAATTTGTCTAGTTCATGATTTAATGCCTTTTCTTTGATCCAGAAACACATCATTTTTAGAGTGATAACCTTTTCAACTTATTTAGCAATTTACTTACCGAAGTATTAATAGTATCAATACCAATCTTTAACGATCTGCCATCACTATGCTTACTGTGTTCAGTAACCTGTAAATCATGAATCAATTCATCAATCATTGAATGAATCAGATTTTACTCATTATAATGTCATAAAATGTGAAAAAAATTTTCTTCGCTCTCCTTAAAAGTGGGCTTTTTTAGATACAATGTTTGCATTTTTCCCAACAATTTATTTTTCTGCGATGGAATAACTTTGAACAATTATTAATATTACCTTGCATGAACTGCACACAAAATGTTCTGGTTCGTCAGCCTCCGACATGCCAATACATGATGGATGGAACCAGTTTTCACATACTTCACAGAACCAAAAAAGACTGAAACACAAGTACTAATTATCTGATGTTAACGGTATAAAGTAAACTGTTGTTGGAAATTTCACTATTAAGTAAATGTTTTCAGTGCTAAAAATTTATGATCGATTTTTAACTTCATGATTACTTATTTGGGAATGTGAACCATGCACATGAGTTACATTGCAACTGTTTACATTATTTCTGAATCATACACTGTTGCTTCATCAACTGCCTCCCTGTTAAATGATACTGCCTCTATCTGGGAGCGAATCCGCACCGTCACTGCGACAGCGCCTAGCCCTGCAGTTCCGACAACGCTTCCAATTGAGCTAGCCGGGACAACCCCTCAAAAAAGGTTGTTTGGATAGCATTTCCATGCAACATAAACACTGTAATGGTGCACTTACATCAACCATTTAAATGTTGTTTTTGCTGATCATTTAACAACATTTTTAAATTTAATATTTTTAAAAAGATTAAGTCACAAATGACTTGAAGATGCCTGGTGGTATGCACAATCAAAAATGACTTTAAGATGCCTCGCAGCATGCCCCAATCAAGAGCTGTCAGAGGAGACAACGCGCTTGACTATTTGATTCATTTAAAATAAATGCAATTTAAAAGACTGACAAAACAACAACTATGGCCAAGCATGCGTGTGCAAATTGCAATAATATTAATAAGTGATTGTTAAGGAGCAAATTGATTTAAAATAACAGAAAAAAATTCTTAATAAACCATAAGTAATAAACTGAAAAGGCGAATATATATTCCAAGTTTAAGTTCATATCTCAATATATATGCATATTTTGGTTTATGCAGTGACATTCAAGTGAAAATGGGGCATAACTTGAAAAAAATTGTTAGCTGATGTGTAAGTCTTGTTGGTAATAATGTAGATTTTGATAAATATTCCAATTTTGAACGTTATATCTCAAATGGTTTCCAAGTTATGGACAAAAGGGAATATTTTGTTTAACAGACGCAGACGTCAATGCTTAGGCTTATGTGTACGTTATGCTCTTGGAATAGTAGAGCTAAAAAGTACAATTTTACTGGACATTTAATTCATGACAATTTAACTACATACCGACCATCATCCTTCTTTAAGTGACATATACAGTAGGATTTCCGTGTCTTCTTCTTGTATGGTATGTAAACAAAGGATGATTTTTTTCTCTGAAGCACACAAGTACAGTAAGCTGGTAAATTTTTACCAGTAGAACAAATGCATTTCATTGATGATCCCTATACATATCCAATACTCAATTGAATAGAATAATGTTTCTGAAGAAAATATCTCTTCAATCGATCCAGACAAACTCTAACAGCCAAAACTTCATCTGTATGTCCCTAATCACCGAGATAAGTTTTAAAAGTTTCATAAAGACAACCATTTTTTTCCACTAGAACTTAGCTAGTCAGATGTGTCGCCTGACAAAATTTTTGTTAGTCAACATAACAAATGTTCATTAGTTTTTTGTTGTACAGTAATTAGAAATGTATTTGCACAAAATTCACATATAAAATAACCTTTTAATTGTCTCATTGCAAGATACATGCACAACAAGTTATGCCTTTGGCAAGAAATGCACTAAAAATCAATCAAAGGTGAATAATTCAAAAACGGAACAAGGTAGAGTAATGGTTCTTGTGCACTGCACTTCAAGTCATTGCTAGAAACATGCACACCAAGTTTCGAGTCATTTGAACCTATGGCGACAAAGTTACACTCCGGACAAGAAACATGCATACCAAAGTAATACTGATCATGCCCACCACACTTCCGTCCAATGTCATTGGTCAATAGGTAAAATTTCAACAAAATTCATTCTTAGTATGGTACACTGCAATTCCTCTGAATGTCCTTGTCATAGGGGCAAAGTGTCATGGATATATCAGTGACTAATAAATAAACAACAGGTGGTTTGGCAGAACAGGAAAGCATGATTACCCAAATAATCTGATCAAATTGCAGGTAAACAGAATAGATGTCATCTGGTAAATTTACCATTTTCCTTTCTGAGCGAAGAATGTATCCTTTCTCATCCACAACCATGCTCTCATTTCCAGTCTCAGTTCTTTTGATGCTCTCATTTCCTGACGACCTGTCCTGGATTTCAGTAGGCATGGTACAAGTGTCTTCAGTATTTGCAGATGAGCTGCACTCGATCTCAACAGGGATGGACTGGAATTTAACATTTGCAGAATATCAATATTATAATGATTTGAAAATGATTATAAATGTTAAGTGACAAGTGTTCTGACTACTATTGATAACTACACTTCAATATGTACAGTAACAAACAACATCCTTCTTTGTTAATGATTACAAACAATTCAACATACGATTTGCAACAAATTTTATGTGATCAAATATTTACTAAACCTGTGCACCAAAGGAATATCTTGGCTCCAGAGTTAATTTTCGCAGTACATGTATTCTAAAAGCCTACTTATTGGATTGTCTGCCCTTTCACTACTTTATGGTGTACCATACTATAAGTCACCAATAAAGCATGGTTCCCATCAAAAAATTCAAATGGTTGCCGGGTGACTGGATAAATTATTTATCTATAGGCTGAAGCTGCACATGACATCATTATTCATCTGTATTAAAAATGTTTGTTTTTTGGTGTTTTACAACCATTTTCAACATTATTTCATGTATATCAGGCGGGCATTTTACCTAACCATCGTTCCTGGAAAAGACCATTACTAGATGCCAAAGTTCATAAGCAACTGCCTCTTTTCTCACTTAATAATTCTTGTCTTTAGCAGGGATTGAATCTACAACCCTCCATCCAGAGATTACAAGTCTACAGCTGTATCCCCTATAATTTGGACCTGGACATATTTACAAATGAATATGACAGTTGAAAACTCTACAGTTATTACTTAAAAGACATACCTCATTGCACTGTGGCTGCAGGTCTGCATTATCACTGGGGGAAATGGTTGAGGTTACTACATCCTTTGTAGGAGGGGTGCTGGTCTCACTTTCTGTAGGGTCAATAGCTTGCTCTAATTACAAGAATCAATTGGAAATTTACATGTTTATCACTAAATATTTTAGTAAAGATCAAAGAAATTTAATATGGTGTTTGACATATTCAGTTTTCATGTTTGTTGGGGTTTTATGCCTGTTCTTAGCTGTAATACAACGCTATATACCGGTGGTCAGTTAACCTATCCAGTTTTTCTAGGTTTCTTAATCACCATTAACCTTGTTAACATATAATGAAATATTTCAGACATGAATCGAAGGATGGAGACAAATGAACCATTAGACATTATGTTAATGATCAAATTTCCAATGTGAGTGGCAGGACTGAGGATCGAAATGACAACCTCTGGATTGTAACTAACTTATTCACTGCGCTACTAGGAACGTGTTTAAAAATTCAGACTATTAATTAGATGAACATTTACTTTTGTGATTGGACCCACTTGTGGCAGAATGTGCTACTTCCTGAAACTGCTCGATGGGTGAGCAAAAAGTATGTGATACCGCTCAAACAGGATAAGCATAATCATACTGCTATTAAATGATCCTTAGCTTTACAAGTCTCAACACAGTGTAATTTCTTTTTGTTGAAAATAATATGACAGCAGAGGCCATACATACCTGCAGCATATAGCAAACAAGCTGCAATAGACTTTCGAGTTTGAATTAACTTTTCTTGGGTCAAGTTGAACTGGAGGTTTCTGCCATTTAAGAATCTCTCTGCTAACTGCAATTTATAACAAGACTTGTTATTAAGACTGAGCTCTTCAGCACTTCAATAATGTAAATGAAAGAAGATTTGCAAGTAGGTTGCCATATCCCAATCTAATAATCAGAATTGTCATTGAAAACCTTTTAAAAAGAGTACAAATTCACAATAAATTAATCATTAGCACAGCAAATAATGAAAGGTCTATTGTAAACATGCAGCATTTATGTAATTTTACTGCTGATACTGACTTCAGTACGAGTGAAATATACAGTGCTAAAAATAGTGTGAAGCTTAAAGAAAGAAATGGACATACATGTATATTAAGTACATTATAAAAGGTACCAACTATTTACTATGCAAATGCCATGATACAGATAAAAATATTAGAGCTGATTACCTTCAGTACATACACTCCACAACTAAGACTATCTGGCTGCTTTGCATGGACAGGTGATTCCATGGACCACAAATCAGCCACACCTTGATCGACATTTTCAGTGTATCTTGCATGTAAAAAGGAACTGCAAACAAATCAGATATTGGGTGCTTGTTTCTTCTTAATAAGACTTTCCATTTTATTTACCATTAAAATGGTATCTACATGCATTCCTAATTCTGAATTTCGTAAATCATTGCATACATGGTTTATTTTTTACACAACTAATAAAGTGTACATAAACAGAATAACACTATATATGTATATATCTTAAATTCGTTTTTTTAAATATTCTTGCAGTCATCTACTGAGAGAATGACCTGCTTAAAATAGTTTTGTCAGAAATAGCAATTTCATTCATGATAAAATTCCTAATCACAAATAATTCTCAGATAATATTTAAACATTAACATAATAAAATATTGTTTCTCAAAACAATTTACAATATCCTAGTAAATATTACATACACTAATTCTGAAAACAGTGAAATAGAAATAAGTCATGAATGTCATCCTGGGCAACAATTTTTCACAATAACAGCTATGCCCCAATTGAAGAGGTATTTTTTGGAGAATCATACCCTGTCAAATTGTTGCTACACAAATTTGTTTTCAAGATTTTATTGCATGTTATTCTTGACATCAGGGACAATTTTTAACATACCATTTGTAAATGAAATTCAAATATGTGATACTACTATTTCACTGTAGCTACTTTTATAATAAATCAAAGACATAAGAAAAAGTATTTTATCATTTAAATTTTGCTGGGTCTCGTTATCACAAACTTTTTTAAGGATGACCCCACTGAATTTTTTTTTACATTTATTAGCCATACATAACCAACCATTGTCTAAACTGTTATCATTTTTGAACAAGAGCAGTACAAGAAGACAGCAAGATTGACTATTGGATTTATTTTAAATAAATGCAATTCTGAAAATAAATATGTTTGTGATGTAGTTTATACGAAGATGGTTGTTATTTCCATTTTAAGATATACACTATTTATTTTACATACATTATGTTGAAATGGGGAATCAAAGAACAATATTTATGAAATAGCAAGGAGCATAAAATCGCTTTACACCATATGGGACTATAGGATGAAGCAATATGCACAATATCAGGCTGCTGCTTGTTATAGTTGCTTAGAAAACTGCAACAGAAATTTTGTTATGGACAGAATCACGAACGGACATACAAGGGTAAAACAGTATACACCCTCTTCTTCGAAGCGGGGGTATAATGAGTGAAAAACGACATAACAGTAAAAAAATTTAATATTCAATATTAAGGTTTAGACCTGTTATATTCACTTTTGCTGATTAGGATTTTGTTGTTTTCCTTTCCAAGTACATTCATTTAGACATCACATGAAGAGTTTTTAAAAACATTTACAACGTGAAACTGAAGAAATTTAGTATTTTAGAAGAGGCCCTTTTGTTTTGAAAAATGGGCTGTAGAATCAAACATATTATAAGCTAAAATTATCTCTAAATCTTTCAAAAATTGTAAAATTTGTGACGTAAAGGCTATTTGTTTAGCAAGTTCGAGTTAAAACAACAACAACAAAACTGCACTAAATAACATCTCAATTCAACATGTAGACAGTTCAACTGAAAAAAAGAACCAATTGAAATCTCCAACAACGTAACCAATTGAAATCTCCAACAATGTGACTTACTACCATCGTTGCAAGATCACTTGCATTGCATTATCCATTTCTCCAAGTGGATTCATGTACACTAATTTATGTTGACTTGGGCAGATGATCTGTCAAATATTGATTAATGATAACTTTATTTGAAATATGGACCAAAATGCAACAGAAATACTGGGGACAGGTGCAATAACAAAAGCACTGCCAGTTCGTCTAATAAATATTCACTGTGGACTTAAAGTCTTTGACGCTATTTCCTGTTTCCTAAACATTTTAATAACTGCTTGGCCTGCTATCAGCACATGGAACTGGAGTTTCAAGACATGACAAATGCAGACTGACCAACAATTAATAGTGCAGTTTTCAGAAATTATACATTACCAATAAAGTCCAGTGAAAACCGCCTTCATTAACAGCTCCAATGCAATACTGATAGTTGAAAATATTCTCCTGCAATCAAATCAGATGCGTAATATTACTTGGCAAATTAAAAAGATCAAAATGCTGTTAATATACTAATATTGTCCATATTACAATTTTAATAGTTCTGTACTGGGCATTCAAAGTTACATACAATTAAAATTTTGTGGATTTACGAACTTCCCGATTTTCTGAGCTTACAATGTGTCTGGTATGTAAATAATGTTAAATTTCATCTAGACTTACGTAATAAATTACACAACCAATGTACTATGGATTTTCCACATCTCCTTTCATGAATGGAAAGCCATAGACTGATGTTGGTCGCCAAACACATGTTAGTTGGCGCAATGGTTAGGTTGTAAGTGTAATCAAGACACTTTTATGACATTCAAATAATTTCAAACCAATCATAATGACTTACAGACTGAACTGACCAATTAAAACTTTCCATAGTTTTTTTAAATGTTCATGCGCCGTCACGAAAGTTAGATCTACAGGCTCAGATTAGAACGATAGACTGACTGTTAATTATCACACAGTTTATTAATCACTTGAATCAAGCAGTAATAATTTGACTGAGGTTCATTTGTGAATCTTGGTGGGTTTTTTTGTGCCAGCTACTAACTCACAGAAACAAGATTAGAAAGTTTACTAGATTAGCAAGCAATATCTGCGAATCAAAGACTCATGTGTAATACTGGTGTGCTTAATAGTTAATAAACAGAAAAAGTACTGGTGTGCTTAATAGTTGATAAACAGAAAAAGTATCAACAATAATTTAGAAAATTCTCTGTTTACCCTACGTAGCAAAGAGTGTATGTCATCATTTCCACTGAAGATTGATGTCATTACAACACAGCTTATATGTAAAGCATTATTAGACTGGCACAAGAGGTGAAGGTAGGAGTCAATCACCTGAAATTTAATAGTAATAAAACAAAACATATATATATATATATATATATTTATATATATATATATATATATATAATCAGGGCTTTTTTTCCTTGTTTAGCAGGGGCCGTTTATGGCCGCCATCCCTCATAAATTTTTTTTAAAATCATGCAGTTTTCCCCAAAAAGTCACTTTACATCAGGTTTTTTCATTCCCCTTGAGAGAAAAAATCACGCTATTTTCCACAAAAGTGTAGGGTGTTGGCCCCTTCCCCTGGCAGTGAAAAAAAGCCCTGATAATATAATTGTGTTCTGCTATTTTCTTGAACAACCAGTTCAACGAAATTAATTATTTTTGAAAGTGGAAACCAACGAATGGACTGACTAGATGGCAACTAGAACCGAATGAGGTATTAAGTGTGACATTACCATAATAATAATAATCAACAAACCTCATCAGACAGCGCTTTCTGAAGAAATTGAATTGATCTTGTTGTCAAAATGTAGGGGCCTACTCTGCCTATCTGGTAGAACAAATCAGGTGGCGAGTTCCATATCTCATCCACCACTGAAAAAAAACTCATAACTATGCTGTTTTTTTACATAAGATATCTACAAGATGTATGCATAATCTCCAACTTCAAAGATCCTATACCTTGGTTTCAATTTCTTGAAACAATTTTAAGTTTCGGTTATATTTCTTTTTGATACAGAACATTCAGTTTGATTCTCATGGGAATCTGTCAATCTTAAAGCATCCTGAAAAGCATGGTTCATTAAGAGTGAACAAAGCAAAAATCAGCTTCTGTGGTTTTACGCCTTTTTTCAGCAATACTTAATTTAACGTTATATACCAGAGTACACTTAACCTATCCAGCGTTCCTGAGTTTCTTAACCAGTACTAATCTCTCTCTCGACAGTAACTAACACAACCCCACATGAATAACAGGTGGGAGGTAAATGACCTTTAAACACATTGTTCAGCATAAAATCATCATACAGAATGTGACCAATCCACTCACGTATTGTAAAGCCAGTGACCTATCCAAATAGTTACCATGCTTAAGTACTGGTATTCATTGTCTTAAAAATTCCAAAAGGTGTTTAAGTCATTGAACTGTAAAATGTTCTTATCTAATGCAAACCTTCTATGAACGGCATGTGTTCTGGACTAATGGACTCCTCCGTTTCTGAATGTTCAGTAAGTCTGATGTCACTGTCCATGGGAACATTTTCTTCCACGAGGTTTGTAGACTGTGAGGCTGTACATTGGTGGCTACTTCTCACAACCTTTGGTTTAAGTTGAAATGTCTTTGTTTTATGTCTAGTTGGAATTCCACATATTTTTGGAGAGTTATCATCAAGAAATGTGTCTGTTTCGAATAATTTCCGTTCAACTTCAAGAAGAACTGCAACATTGTCACTTGCATACAAATTATTTTGTATGTTTTTCAGCAATTCAACACAGGTTTTTCTCACACTCACTGCATCTGTTGTTTTCTTTGAAATGGGGTCATCTGGTTCATCCATTTTGGCACATGTGTTTGTATCAACAACTGGGCTATTTTCTTGTGTGGACATATCACCATCCTGCAGTTTTTCACCTACATGGAAGGCATCGCTAGACACAGTCTTTTCAATATCTGCATCAATGTTGAAACATGGTTGACTGGTATATATACTGTTCAAAGCATCCCAACCATAATCTGGGAAGTGTTCAAACACTGCCAAGATATGCTTACATGGCCAATGATGTTTCACGAAGTCAGGACATGAACAACATGGAATGTTGTGTTCATAATCAACACTGTATGTATTTCCAGATTGGCTTGACAAGGAAAACTGAACAAATTCAGGTTTCAGATTTATCTGTATTTGGCCTTTATCTATCACTTCGACCTTTGGAGGCATTCTCTGTAGACAGTGATTGATGAATGCCAGTGGCTTTCCCTTCAAGAACTGTGGTAGATGGGGTGAGTACTTCCTAAACTGTTCCAGTGACATCACATTGTTTCTCACATATCTGGAATGTAAACAAACAGTAAAAAAAGACAAGAGCACTTCACATGTCAGGGCACTCTTTTGGCCGTTTTTGGGGCCGAATATTGGCCTCATTCCCCTCTCAAAAATGTATGTTTTTTTCCCCTATTTCAGAAAAGAAAATCCTTGGAAATAAAAAAAATTGAAAGGGACTCCAGAAAATGTCTGTAATTATTTTTCTGCGCAGTAAAGGGAAAGTAACCGCTGCGAGAAGTCGGAAAACATTCCTTCACTAGTAACTTCCCCTTACTATGTACTCTCCAATGAAATCTCTCGTAACTAATAATGTCCGATGAAATCTCTCGAAGGAGATCGGGTTCGTATATATTTGCAGTGTTTGGATATTGCCGTTGTAAACAAAAATGTTGACTTTTTATTATGGCATGGAATAAAATGTTAAATTGATATTTTTTCTTGTGTAAAATTAATGACGAACAAAGTCAGTTTCTATTTCCAAAATCACATAAATGATGAAGAAAAACAAATCATTTAGAAGATAAACATTTTTGAAAATTTGTGTACTTTGGAGATCATGTAATAAAGTGACTAGAAACTACTACTGTGCGGAACTATTTATAATTGTCCTCACTTTTCCTTCATGGACGGGAAGAACTTCTTCAACAAGATAGTCAGGAGTGATGTCAAAGTGCCACCAAATCCGTTTTCCTTTAAGAAGTGCTCTTTCAGCAGTCGATGCTGTCTTTCGACGCCATTTGTTGTGTTGACGGAAACGTTTAACATCATCTGTCGGTAGCACTGTACCCACCTCTGTAAACAAACGATACTTTGAGTGACATTAAAACAATGTTTTACAAATCATTTTGTGGATTTTGTGGATTGGTTTAAAAGTCCTTCAGTATAATTTGTATTTGAAAAATTCAAAGTTTTTCAGTAACAGACAGCAAGATAATGATAAAGCAAATGTCTGTTTCCTGTATTCTGCACGCCCTCAAAGTATTATCAGTCCACCAAACAAGTATTGTATTACAGATACTAAACTGATAAGAACCTATGCAGCCTTTCTTACAAATATAATTCATACATATAATATATGGTTCTTAATAACTGCACTCACTAACAAAATGCACAAATTTTAGCACTTTCTGGGATCAATAAGGGGCCATTACTCTGGAACTATGATTGGATTTCACAGATTCATCATAGAATCAACTATTTATTGATGTTATAAAGGTTTTGTGCAAGTTTGTATAAACTATACTGTATCCTCAATACACTAATGCTCCTAATTCTGCAAAATTGCAAATTTGTAACATTTGTAAAATTGTGTATTAGTTATTAACAACATGTGGTTCATCATGCCTAGAAAATAAGGTGTAAGTGGCACAAAATTTTATTACTAAAATTAACTAATGGTCACAACTACAGTTAAGTTAAATTACCTTGCATTCCGGCAGCCAGCGCTTGTCAATCCAATTCTGTAAAGCTGTGTTGGTACCATATATTTCCATTTGGCGAAGATTGGAAACTTCCTGTTTGTAATCATCATCAGTTTTGCTGTGTGCAATCTTTCGCAGTCTAAAGTTGGAAAATAAACTAGATACAGAATGCCATGAGAAAAACAAAATATTAGTGGACTAGTAATATTCAGCAAATCAATTCATCCCAATATTTTACACTGAGATTTTTCAAAGTCTGCACATTGTCTGAATGAGATGAACATATTACCAAAGTTTCATGAAATTTGATCCAGCAGTTTGGAAGTTACTGAGCAAATATGAAATACAAGGTTCAAACCTTAAAGACTACTAATGACCTTGACCTTGAGCCGGCCAGGTTGGAACATGGGTTCTGCACATCGTCTTGATGGAATGAAAAATTTTACTAAAGTTTGATAAAATTCATTCCAGGGGTTCAGAAGATATGAACCGTACATGAAATACATGGTTCAAATCTTCAACGACCTTGACCTTGAGCCAGCCAGGTTGGACCATGCATTCTGCACATCAACTTGATCAAAGTTTCATGATATTCATTCCAGGGGTTTAAAAGATATGAACCTGACATGAAATACATGGTTTCAGTCTTCAAACACCACTGGTGACCTTGACCTTGAGCCGGCCAGGTTGGAACATGGGTTCTGCACATCGTCTTGATGGGCTAAACATTTCACTAACGTTTCATTTCAGAGGTTCAGTAGCTATGAACCAGACACGAAATACAAAATGTTATTTTATTTTATTGAAGGTCAGCGCTATTGACCTTTGACCTACTGACCTCAAAAAATACGGATCATCTACCTCTGATGACAAACCTCTGTACTAAATCAGTGGACTGTATGCCTTATCGTTGTCTAGTTATTGATCAGACAGACCAACCAAGCGAAAGATGGACGATATGTGCAAAGCAGTTTATCCCCCGCTTCTTCAAAGGGGGCCAAGATAAAAACTTACACAGGAGAGCACACTTTTTTTTTGGTAGTGTCACTAATTGGCAGTAATTAATTGGTCAAGGCATGAGTTCTTTGAACAATGATCCGTTTCACACCCTCTCTTTTAACCAGATTAAAATCATGTCAGTCTCTAATCTCTCCCTTCGGGGATGAGTAAGAAAAATCCTGGGTATTCATAATATACACGTCCGTGTCAAAAATTCTCAGGTCAATTACCACAAATATAATAAATTAAAATGTATGAAAGTAGTTGCTATAGATTTTATTATATTTGTACTTTTCTTCATCTCGATATGATTAAGATAAGTGGAAAATCATCACTGGTTAATAATTTAAAATGCGGTTAATTCGTTAACTGCTTAACCTGACACATCCCTAAAACAACCTCAACTTAAGATCAGCATAAACCTGCTGGTTCTGAACAAAACTTGATATTCTGTAAGGTCACCAGAAATGTCTCAAGTTCATCAGCTGCTAAGAGTTAAAGCTGAATATCTTACTGTTTTAAAATGGCATCTTTCTTGTCAACAACCCCATTCTTCTTTGCACCTAACCACCGCTGCCAAGCCTGCTCAACGTGAAACGAGCACAACAGAACTTTAGTTCCTGCAATACAAGTAAGCATGCATTTCACTGAAGAAGTTAGCATCACAAGATTTTGCTCAGTCATGTCACCTCTGAAAAACGTGATGGACTGATCCACATGAAAAATTTGTCACACACATCTACACTTCCAGCAGAACATGTTTAAAGTTTGAAGTAATACTGTAAAAGACTGCAGAAGTTGTTCGCATTACAAGATTTTTTTTAACCATGCTTCCCTCCCAAAAATTAATGGACTTATCCATATGAAAAAAAAACATGTGTCACATAAAATTTACACATGAATAGATGTTAACATTTTCAAGTCAGTATCTTGAAAACTGTATATATAGTTTACACCAATCAACCAACCGACCAACTGGATGATGACTCCTATAAAATCTCTGAAATGGATCCTTTGCTATAACAGAATTAGTGCATGACAATACAGTTTAACCTGCCTTAGCAGCCACTTGCATTCAGCAACCACCAATCTTAAACAGCCAGTTTGAATATGCCTTAAACTGACATTTGGTTCGTATGTTTACCTGTCTTTAACAGCCACCTGTGTTAAGCAGCCACTTTTTGTGACTCCCACTGGTGGCTGCTTAAGACAGGTTTGTCTGTATTTACAAAATGTTATATGTAAAACCATCCCAGTATCAGCTAGAGCACACTTATTTTTTCAAGTTTTCAAAAAGAATCTGAAATTATTTTTTTTAAGCAGATATTAATTCTGTGGATGAAGCAAACTTTCAGTAGTATATATCACATATATTTGATGCTTTAATATTGTACTCGTTGATACTGGTTCCTGGGCTAAATTTCATACAATGTGGAAGTTATACTGTAATAAAGAGCTTCCTGCAGCTTGTGAAAATAAAAGTGTCACTTTCATCACAAAATGTTTAAAATTAATATATCAGAGACACCAATGGATGCTCCCCGAGTGCCAAACTACAATTTAGTTTGCAAAACAATGACTTTCAGAAGTGACACTTTCTGTTGATTTAACAATAAGACACATTTAGTTTGTTTGCTTGGGTTTATAAAGCCAGTGTCAAAACCATTTCAGACTATATTCTAACCAATACTAACCAATTTCTCGGCAAGTGACTGATTACTTTCCCACTAGAATCACTGCTGAGAGATAAATGAAAAACAGCTGCAATGTCACAATTAAATCGTACCAGAGAAATTTGTGTCCTGTCTGGTGATCGAATCAGCTAACAAATGCCCTATAGACTGTGCAAACTGGGCAGGCAAGACTCATTAGGAATATACAAATCGGCATTACAGTTATACCTGGAAATACATTTTCCAAAGCTGAGATTTCCCTCTGGTCAAAATCAGTTATCCAGTATTCAGGACTCCAGCCTGGATTCCAGTCCGCAATTATTTTCAAGGCCTCTGTAATATTTGCTGTTGTTTCCTTCGCTAAAATGAAAGTGGCTACGACCTGATATCCCACATTTGACTTGACACAGACAAACGATAGAGAAACTGTGTACTTGGTTGTATTGTACGTGGAGTCTAGTAAACATATTTCTTCACCATATCTGCGGAGTAATGCCTTCTGGAAGTCTGACTGTATAACGACCAACAGCTGATCAGTCTCTGACCTATGAAATGTACAAACAGTTTTTCACTATCTCCTGTGTAAGGCAGCATGATAACATCCATCTACTTCCTGGGTATTACCAGGAAAAATGATATTGCGATATTTTACTTACATATTGCAATCTACTGCAATTATCTAACATGCAAAAGCATTTAATAGGTTGATTTTATTTTACAATAATCCAGTAGAAATAAAATGTCCCGTTTCTTCAGGCCTTAATAACACAAAACTGGCAACTTTGCCCTTTTGTTTTCAACATTTTCAAAGTCGTTCAACTGTATGTTTTCCTTGCATGCCTTTATACATTGGATATTTGAAAACGAAAGTCGACAGTAAAAGTATTACAGTTTATGTCTCAGCGATGCGTTACATTACAGCCCTGTTTCCTTCAATATCACTCTACAGTACAGCAGTGAAAACTATTTCTATTTATCAGTCTCTGTTTATGATTTAATAGTCAAAATATACAGCTCGCACATTAAGATGTATATTGTTTAAGCTGTATAAGGTGCAAAATAGCCCACATTAGCATATCACTTACATTGGTCGAAAGAAAATGTGGCTTCCTTCATTACCACTACGCCACTCATCAATGATCTCGGCAACCTTAACCTGGTCATTTTTGTTTGCTCTGAAAGGAAATAATTTTAAATTTTATCAAACTACACAAAATATGGAAAAAACAAAAACCAAGTTGGTTTGGCCTGACCCAACCCTGCCAGTTGCAGTCTGACCACAAGATCCCTTCTGACTTTATATTCTGTATTTAATCTGCTTTTTTTTCAATAATTAATAGTTAAAATACAAAGTTGAATTAGCCTTACCAGAACTTTCAGATCCAATCTGATCAAGACAGGAGCGGATTCAGAAGGGATTATGTGGGGTCGTGCCAACCTGCTTTTTGATTGAAATGTAGGTTTCGACATCGTCTCTGTGAGGTATATATTTGACCAAAAGTTCATGAAGGGGTTTAGCAGTTATGAAGCATACACAAAATACGTAGTTGAAACATTTAAAAACCACTGGTGACCTTCAACTGGCATCGTTGGAAAATGGGTTCTGCACATCATCTTCATGGGGTGAACATTTGACAAAAGTTTTATGCAATTTTTTCCTGGGATTTTAAAGTTATGGGGCGGACACAAAAAACATGGTTCAAACCTTGAACAATCACTGACGACCTTCAGCCAGCAAGGTTGGAACATGGGTTCTGCACATCGTCTTGATGGGGTAAACATTTCACCAAAGTTTCATTTCCTCACAACTGACACAAAGAAAACTGAGGTTAAAATGCATGTACCTTGTATCTCCTAGGATGTTGTAAATGTGATTATACACATCCTTTCTAGTAGGAAAAAATCGTCTATCATTTTTGCTGTGTTCAGGTACAATGTCCTCAGCCAGGTCATTACATCGTCTCTGAACATGCGCAACATTAGTTGTTCCTTGTTGGGCCATTGTTTGGATGCTTTTAATCACCTTTTTGTCCAGCCTATTACCATAGTCTGACATCTGCAAACAGAATCATAAACATATTAACTTAAATGGATATTGTAATGCATTGCAGATTCTCTTGCAAAGGTGAAAACATGGATATCATGGAATAAATATATTTTCATTAAGGATGAAATTTCTTAACTCTGTGAGAATAAGCTACTATTTTATTTTGCATGCAATCTGTGTAAATATTACCATGTATTACTGTTTACAAACAGTGTGTATCAGTCAGTCACCAGGGCTTTTTTTTCCTTGTTTAGTTGGGGCTGTTTATGGGCGCATTCCCCTAAGAAAATTTCTATAAAATCATGCAGTTTTCCCCAAAAAGAAACTTTGCATCAGGTTTTTCCATTCCCCTTCGGAGAAAAAATAACGCTATTTTCCCCAGTATAGGGTGTGGGATCCTTCCCCAGGCGGTAAAAAAAACCTGGTCACACCTCCTCAGAAATTCAAAACAATACTCGGTCTGACAGGTTTAAACTATTTCTTTCTGAAAGTCATCTTTATAATTGACATTTCACTGATGATTTGTTTAAAAGGCAAACAATTGTTACCCAAATGTGCAAGAAGACTACATGTATATCTGAATTTTTGTGAAAAAGTTTAAACTAAGTCTGAAGTTACTAAAATCAGGACATTTGTCTACGGTCATCTTAACAATTTCTCGAGTTAAAAGTGCTTGCATAAAGAAACATTCATACCAAATATAAATACTGTATTTTGCACTGATCAGAAGTTATAGCAAAGGCTAAGGCTGATAAAACTTGGATAATTAGGGGCAAACTTCAAGTTCAACATTTATAATGTCTTTGTTCAATTGACACTAAAGTTTTAAATGAAAGCCTTTCATGGTTTCACAACTAAAAACACTTCTAATACATTAAATGCTGTTCAGAAAATTCTACCTTCAGTGCATTCATTTGATATAAAATACTATTACCAAGTATAAACAAAATTATTTTACCCTTCCAATTACATGACTGCCATGTGCTCCGACAAACTGGACCAAAACACAGTATACCTGTGTCGTTGTGGAGCCAAATTCTTCCCGAAGCTTGCGTGAAACACTTCTTCTCTTCCACTGACTGTCTATTCCCTGAATCTAAGACAAGACATATTGTGTTCAGTATGCAGTTTTGGAATAATATACCTATAATTCCTGAATTGTTCCTCTTCACACATATGGAATCACTTTGGTAAGTGACCTTCTACACATATCAGAAATCCAGATAAGAGCAATATTTGCTGAGATTCCCTTTGAATTTCAGACTGGGAATTGCTATTTGCTAATTCTCTAAGGCATAAAATGAAACTCAAACATATATCAGCCTATGACTAAATAGAATGCACTGTTATACATGGCAAACATTCTAATATTAAAATAAAATATTTAAATAATGATTATTAGAATAATTCGTTCTTTGGTTTGGTACCTTATAATCAGGAAATCTTATGATTCTTCTCAACTTCACTTTGGCCTCACAATCCATTTTTTTTGAGGTTTGAATGTGACGCCGCCGTTTTGCAGCAAATACATGATCAAAGTATTCCAGTTCCTGAAATATGAAGGAATATTTCATTTTATATTGTTTAATCAAAGGACTGCTTTTAATGCCATTAAAGGGGTTCATTGTTTAGTACATTCTGTCTGTAAAGACATTACTACTACTAACATATGTGTAACCCAGGCAATATTTTATGCCAGCTTGCGTTTTACGTCAATGTTTGTGATAGTTTACTCACTGTGTATGTGTATACATGTATTCAACTGCCTAACTGTATTCCAGGTAGGCAGTGACGTATCTTGTATTGTGTGGTTCAGTGAGTGAGTGCTTGGTGAGCGATTTCACAATAACAAAATAACACGCATGAATTCCCAAACCCCACGAAACCCTCTTTGTTTCTCTTTTCCGTCTATTTTCCCGGCACTCCGACTCTTACCTTTGTGGGATACAGATCAGATTTAACTTGCACTTTATCTGTTATTGTAATAGATCTTATTCCTTAAGTATACCAATTGATTGCATATTTGGTATATTCATGGCTTAAGGTTTGATTAAAACTAAACCACAGATCCTGGTAAGAATTTATTTATTGTTTTACGAATAGAACAGTTATATGTGAATTGCTGAAGTAATCTGTTTGATTCGGTTGAAATTCTGTGATTTTTTATCTTGTCTATTTCATGAATGTAAATATTCATTCTTTATGTTTTAGGCTATTTATGTCGTTACATAAACTCTAAACAATCGACAAGTGGTTTGTCTTGAAACCCTGCCCTGGTTACAAAATGGCTCCCCAACTGGGAATCGAACCCCGGTCTCCCGCGTGACAGGCGGGGATACTTACCACTATACTGGGTTACATATTTAAAATGGCTTTAGCCCCATCAAGAGGTTAAAACCATTTAAAATTTAATCACAGCATGTGAACATTATTTTCATCCTAACTTATTTCATGTTTTACTCTGTTGATATGGTATATTATTCTGTTGAACTAAGCTGAACATAAAAAAGTACACTGGTTGCCAATATACACATATTTATGTACAGGGAGAGTTTTCATTTCTCGCTGGTTTTTTAATGTTTATAAATTAAAATGTATTGTCCAACAATATTGACCTGTACATGTATTCATCTATTTGGACACCAGCTAAACACCATTCTACTGTCCACATAAACAACAATCTGTGGAACATATATTAAGTACAACAGGTTTATTACCATAAATTTATACCTTTACACAGCAACTTGTGGCAAAATGTGCATGCACATTTCACAAATTAAAACATTGTGCATGGTCTGATAAAGTACAGTATGAGCAGCTTTTACTGCGGCCATGCCACTTAAGTAATATATCAGCATGAGTACCTTAATACTTCACTGCAAACTTTGAGGTTGAAGTGTGAATATACAGATTTTAATATTATGCATTTCTTTTTCATAACTTTCAGTCAAATTTACTTTCCTTCTTTTTCACTACGGCTTTCAATACACCGATGGTAGTTTCCTAACTACTTAAATACATAAAATGTCTCAAGCTTCAAAATAACAGTTACACATCATAGACATGGTATGATTTATTCAATAAAAAGGTTCAAAGCAAAATGGTTCTAAGTGCTATTAAATAGCAGATATAACACTTTCAACTACACATGTTGAAATCATCTTTGTTTTCCTTTTCCCAACAAATGTACTTCAACTTGGATGTCTGGTTATAAAATAGAGATAAAATAATGTCAAAAAACTATTTGCTCTAAAAGCTTCACAAAGTTTGATATGATCAATTGTACACTTTCAATCACCTTTTTTGACTTGTGTCTGTTAGGTCCATATTGACACTCCTTCATGTCACAACTTATGACCACAAACGGTACACCATCATAAATTACTGGAACTGTATCACGACCAGCATCTTCAAACTTTATTCTAAGGTCATGAAGTGAAGTTACACCTACATTAAATATAAATGTAAAAGATTTTTACTTGTATCAACATACATGTACATGCTTCAGTGCCTTGTGATGGTTGTAATGGGAAGAGTTTGAACACTGGTTACCTCTAGCTACAATTTCTCCGATTGGCTGGGAGTAAACACCCCAGCCAATTGGAAAAAAATAATGCAAAATATGGCATCAGCGAATTCCGATAACAGTTCAAAGCACTCGAAAGCATCATGGCTGTTAAAGTAAATATTTCAGACGACACATCCAAAAACAAAGAAGATTTTAGCGTAACATCGGGAAAAGGTACAAGTTAATGGTAGATAATAATGGAAAAATAGGTTAGTTATGTATAGGCAGTGGAAATAGTTCATAGCGGCGGAAAGAAACTAGGAAATGCCGTAACCAAAATGAATATTTGCGATCACCTCATCGATGTCAACTAAACTGTATGGCAATGTTTGAGCAAATATGAAAAGCTGTAGCAAAAAATCAGTTTTCGCTACAGGTTAGCATAATATAAGACTCATCTAAGCGTGAATTCTGATTGGACGAGCATTTAAATAGTAGCTAATTTTATCTGGAGATTTACAACGTATATTGAAAATTTAATAGAACCGTTGCAAGAATATGTGACGCGATAGACTCCGAGGCTAAAAACAGCTACTTACATTATCACTCCCCAATCAGAATTCATGCATATACTACTGTGTAACCAAACTCTTTACCTCAGGCATAGTTAATCGGCAAAAATTAAAAAATGGATCTTATCTTCATAATTTCCTAGCCAATGATCGACGGACAGGGCATTTTTTCAGTTGATTTAATAGCCGTTATTGGTCATGTTCCCAATGGCAAAAGATATACTTTTTTCCCAATTTGAGAAGAAAAATTCCCAATTGAATCAAAACAAACATTTCTGATGAAAAACAACAGCATCAGCACTGCATCTTTTGCTCTTTAAGCCAGGAATTACTGACTTTATTAAATATGGATGGCAATGATTAAAAAAACAGCAGATAACAGTAACACTTCTTATTCCCCAATGATGCTAAAAAAATTACTAATTTCTGGCAAAACGACGATAAATTTCCCAAATCCAGGGGTATGGGTCATATTCCCAAAATGGTGAAAAAAGCCCTGACGGAATTCAACAGAGGGATAATGAGATTTTCGATCGATACCTGATTTGGTAAGATTAGAGAAATATTTATTGAGATGCTGATTTTTTAAAAGCTGTGTTTACTTTTGGCTATATAAAATGGATGTTTCCGTTATCTACCTTCATACATTATATCATTCGGGACATGAATTTTCACAGAACTTGGTATTTGATAGTAAATTCGGTGTGGATAGCAGACTTCCTGAAAGTTGAAAAAGAGCGTCGGACATTCAGTCAGACAAGATGTGAAAATCTGTCAGACCGAAACAAATTCTGTCGGACCGAAAAAAGGTTAAGCATAAAAGACGCCATTTTGATTGCAGGGTACCGAAAAGTACGAAATGGGCGAAATGAATACAGGAAACAGCGGTGGTACGAATTGTCATAATGACAACTACGTAAAGAATTGCATTTGGATATACTCATTTATTTCCATCAGAACAGCTTCGAACCAAAACAGCGTGTAAAATTGGTTGTTTTAACATTTTATTTTTTTTAAAAGGGATTTTTGTCAGACACTCGGTCCAACAACATAAGAAATCACGTCGGACCAGCTCAAATTTCACCGGACAGGTCCGACGGTCCGGAGACTTTCAGTAAGTCTGGGATAGACTGATAACGGTCCCAGTCTATCAAAACAAAACAATTATAGAAAAACGGTGTAAATCTCTCTGCATGTGACTAAGTCTAAGACCATGCACTTATCTACAAAATTTGTAATGAACTGCCACACACAAAAGAACAAACAACACATACTTGTTACACCAGCCAATTTACGTTTTCTTACAAAGAAACGAGAACCCTCTGACAGCTCCCGTTCTTCTATAATTTTCTCGGCGGCCTCGTCAGATGCTGCACGAAACACTTCTGGCTCAGCCATGTTGTTGTTGTTCTTCTTGTATCTTCCTGGTAACGATAAATTCCACCTTACGCCGTATACGGGTGAGTCAATACGAAGTGGAACTTTTTCGGCGAAAATTTCTTAGATGATGTACCTTTAAGTTGCTATAAGCAAACCCTATTCCGAGAATTCTGCGGGGTTGAAACTCCTCTTTAATGAAATAGTTCTTATCCCAATGTTCATAGCGCAAACCAAACACCTGTCATTTCGGACCGTGGTCTGTGTTTTATACCAATGTAAGACGGACTGTAGTCTGTGTTTTATACCAATGTAAGGCGGATTGTAGGCGGAGTTACGGTTTTTCACGAATACACCTTACAATGGTGTCCCTGCGCTCACTGGTGTCCGTTTAGCGATTACCGGTCAACTGGCCGGTTACTCAGGCTGTCAGGCACCTGATTAGAGGTTCTTTTCTGGCCAGTATGTCAGATTTGGTCAATTTCAGCTAATAAATGGGCTATTTGTATTATTAGATTGAACTACAATCACCCAGAACACAAAATATCCCTTTTTTCTGAAAAAAAAAAACAAAACCAAATTGCTCGTTGTCCTAAATAACTAGATCTACTGTAAAGATAACAAGAAAAACAGATCACAAAAAATGCATAATCCCAGTAGTGCCAGTTGCACATCGATTTTGAACACAAAATCAAAACTTACCAATCAAATGTTGATTGTCGTTGATAGGTCCTTTTATTAATCTTTCCTATGAAACCAGTAAGAAAACATGAATTTGTCAATTAGTAGAGAATATCCAAGTTTATTATCAAATTTTATGGAAGTTTTCACTCTGAATCTTTTCTATTTCGATAACCGGTAAGCCTGGTTTATTTAAAAAAAACGAGTTGACTGCATTAGCCAGGTACAAAAAATGTTAAAATTGGCAAAAATTTTAATGTTAGCAAAACGTCGGTAACTATGTTTTTTGTACATACTGTGTGATTTAAATAAAAATAAGGTAAATAGAATGTTGACAGTCAAAACAAGTAACCTCATTTGCATCTATTTCTGGAATAGAGCAGATTCCGCAGACAAGAATGTGAAAACCTCAGTGTATTTTGATAATAAATTTGGATTTTCTCTGCTAATTATGGACTTATGTTTAGTTTCTTATGTCATCGGAAAGATAAGAAAGATGTTTCCAGTCACAGGTCTCTAAAAAATTTGGGTCGGTAGGTCGTTTTTTTTTTGTTGTTTTTTTTTAAACCACCAATATATGCAAAAATGGCAACAGTTTAATTATTAATTATACAAATTAAGCTAATTGCCATCTGATGGATATTAGTATCTAGAATGTTCACCTATGTGATAATGGCTATATCCCATAGAGTAAATGGTTACATTAACCTGTTGATTACATGTCAATGAAATCTGGGAAAATTAGTACCCTAAAAATAATAATACAATCACAGTATTCTATTAGAAATTGCTTGCAGTACTGCAAATTTGAATTGAAGTAATTTATTGAAAAGTTTCAAGTTCCTTAACCTCTCTGAAGCTCGATGCTGCTTTGTTACCAAGAATTTGCTATGTTTAAGCTCATGTTTGAACTTTTTTGAGACATAGACTGACAAGTGCATTTACACTATAAATAAAATGTAACATTAATCAAAAGTAAGGCACTTTTTGATTGGTGCAAAACACATGGGAATCCTTTGTTGATTTTGGGTATCGGGGGTTGTGGGTGGGGGCAGATTTTTTTCAGTGAAACAAATCAAAAAGAAATAGTTAATATTTGGCAGTATGTGCAAAATTTAAGTACACATTTTAATATAGTTAATTTTCCAGCAAATTTAGAGGTGAAGTATCTGTAAAATAATGTTGGGTTTTTCTTATGCAAAATGACAAAGTTAAACGCAGTGTCAGGACTTACCCTAAAACTCTATTTATGATAAAACTGAAATTAACATTTCTTATGTTTCTGTGTTCTTTTTTTTTCAGAATATGTCACAGCTGAAAATGTCATTTAAAACACCAACAAGGATTTTGATAAAGTTTAAAACAATAATCTATTTACCGGTATGTAAACAGTTTTATAGTGTTTTAGTCATATATGCCTGATTGTTTCACTTAAATATAGATTAATTGCTTTCCTCCATATATAGGCATTTTACGGATGTGTAGCCATTAGACTGCGTGAATGTACAGGCTGATCAGGATCTGCACTGGTCACATTTTGGTCAGAAATAACTGAACAAATAAAAAAGCAAACTGTGTACATCCTGTTCAGGTGGTAAGGGTGTGTCGGCTGATCTGGATCTACACTGTTTGCCCACGCCATAAAGGTATATATATGAGGAAATGGTTAAAATAATCCTAAATATCCCATCTGATTTCTTTCAATGATTTCTTTTATATAAATTCTCCAAACTGACCAAGTAAACCTTACTTTGTAATTTGATACAGGCCATTAAAGCATCACTGGGCAAATGAATGAAATCCTGGAGATTAGGGGAAGTTCAGACTTGTTTCTTGTACTTTAAATAACCCCCCCACACACACAAAAAAAACATCAAAAAAACAACAACAACAATGGATATGGAATGATATTGCCCTTTCCTGGGAGCAAACCTGCACCCAGAGGATAATATGCTGGACCATGATTAATTAAATTTACCACAAGACTCAGAAGTACATGTAGTGGTTTTCAATTTAAAGCTGTGTTACACTTATTAGTTATTCAGAATTTTTTTCAGCTTATTAATTTTAGTCATTAGGGTCTCATATTATTATTATTATTGGGGATTTAATGTGCTATTTAAATAAGTGTCCATGTGTTGTAAATAAAATTGGTCAGAATCTAAGACTTAGGGACTGAAAACAAAAATCAATGTTGTAATTTAACTGAAAATTTAAGTACAACAAATATATTAAATCATGAAATAGTGTCTGATTTAAGTTCTTTAAGTGCAACTTTTCATATTTTCATAACTAAACTCGTTTTGGACTTTAACCATGTTACATAATCTAATCAGCAAGACACTGATCTTATCAGTAGATCAGCAGGGGGTGTCATAAATATCCTTTTGAAGATAAGTAGTTCACTTTGTGAGAGATTAAAGATGTGCTAATTTAGGGTAGAAGTGTTGTTTTAAGGAACTGACTTGGGGTTATTTATACTATTTCATGCTATCAGTGTAGTAAGAGACTTTTAATTTATTTAATTTTCTTCTCAACTGTAATAAGTGCAAGTTGTGTTTTTTTCAAGCCAGAGGAAAGTTGAAAACAAATTAAAAATTATATTATTTTCTAATGATTCAATTTAATTGTAAAAAAACTTCAAAAAGCAGATATCTAAAGATAAAACATTATTTCAATAGAACAATTGATTTTTTGTAACATCCTTGTGAAAAAAGCATCATTATGGCATTATTAAATGTTACTAAAAGAGTAAAAGTAATTGTTGTGACTACTGCATCATAGATAAATAAGTGCTTAAAACATAATAAAATGCTTCACATTCATGACCTTATGCATAATTATTTAATTTTAAAAATAAACCGATAATAGGAAATAAATGTATATGATTTAACCCATTCCTCCATCTTTACGCATTTTTACGCATGAACCACCTGTATAGATCTAGATCAGCCGGCACATCTATGCAGTCTGATCAGGATCTGCACTGGTCGCATTTTGGTCAGAAATAACCTAACGTATCTTAAAGCCAACAGTGCAGATCCTGGTCAGATGGCATGGATGTGCCGGCTGATCCGGATCTGCACTGTTCACCCACGCAATAAAGGTGTGTCTATGGAGGAAAGGGTTAAACAGAATGACAGAACAGTGAATGTAAAAAGTCACATGCTTAATGGCCTAAAATGTGAATTACTGGTACATGTTTAATTTTTAATTAAATACTTATGTTCGTATGGCATTTTCATCCCCAAAAGCGGCATTTAGGTCTGCCACCGTTTAAGTGGACCCCGCTTATTATTACATAATAAAAGTTTCAAGAGTTAAGAAATTTTATAGATTTAGTCTTTATAATATTTTCTATATGTTATTGGTAAAAATTTAAGTTTATCATACTTCTTTGTTTGACAATATTATTGTTCAGTGTATTTGGTTTATTTTTGACAGACTAAGTAAATTATCTGTGGAACTTATTGCTATTAATATACAAAGAAATTTCCTTTTGTAACTTTTACGGTTTTATCAGCTTGGCTGTATAATGACAGGTATTTGATTAACTTAGTGTCAAGCCACAGACTGATTAGGGTTTTGGGGGTTTTATATTTGCATATTTGTTACATAGAATTTTATTGGTTATTTAAGAAAACCTTTATTTTTATATCTATAGAATAATTTTGTCTTAATAGAACATAAGTAGGAAAAACAACTTGGAAATTTGTAACTTCATTTTAAGTCTTCAGAATAACTTTTGAAATATCACTTGGACAATTATATTGGGATATATGGAATTTTGGAATACTGGATACATAAAGAATAAGAACTATATGCTGTGTTGTATTATTTTGACATCATAAAGTAAATTTATGGAAAGTACTGCTGTTTCCCTCTGCTAAGTAACTGGCAGAGTGGACCCCTGGACTGAGTGAATGTTATAGAGGTGTGTCTTTGCATGGGCATTGAGCTAATTAATTCCCCAAATCCCCGGTCAGCCTCTAATGCTGAAGTAGACCCAGTGTAGACCCCAAAGAAAAACAACAACAACAATCTCTCTCACTTCATTCCGGTCGCAGGTCCATTATAGACTTTTGCATACATGCAGAGACAATGCAGAAGTTTTTTCTTGTATGTTTCTTATTTAATAAGTGAGCAGGTCCACGACTTCCCCTTAAACTAGAAACTTCTCTCTGTTCTCACAACCTAAGCTATTCCCAGCTTACCTACTCCATGGAATAAGGTTGTTATCCATATGTGAACAATGTAGATCCAGAACAACCAGCACAGCTGTGCCATCTTGTCGGGATCTACACTTCACTCTTTGATTCAATAGATAATTTCTGACTAAGAAAAGAAAAGTGTAGATCCAGATCAGATAGTGAGGATATGTTATATTTATTCATAGTACACCTTTTTATGCCCCCGCCATGAAATGGCTACGGCAATTAAGAGTTGCTCCTGTCCGTCCGTCCGATATTCTCGTGAACGCAACTTCTCCTACACTACTGGTGGGAATTTAATGAAACTTGACCACAATGCTTGGCCTGATATGTTGTTGTGCATGAAGGTGGGGTTTCGCTCTTACATGTTCCGTTCAGAAGTTATGGCCCTTTGATACTTCCATTTACATTAGTTTTAATGGGAGTGTATCTCGTGAACGCAACTCCTCCTACACTACTGGTGGGAATTTAATGAAACTTGACCACAATGCTTGGCCTGATATGTTGTTGTGCATAAAGGTGGGGTTTCGCTCTTACATGTTCCGTTCAGAAGTTATGGCCCTTTGATACTTCCATTTACATTAGTTTTAATAGGAGTATATCTCGTGAACGCAACTTCTCCTACACTACTGGTGGGAATTTAATGAAACTTGACCACAATGCTTGGCCTGATATGTTGTTGTGCATGAAGGTGGGGTTTCGCTCTTACATGTTCCGTTCAGAAGTTATGGCCCTTTGATACTTCCATTTACATTAGTTTTAATAGGAGTGTATCTCGTGAACGCAACTCCTCCTACACCTCTGCTGGGAATTTGATAAAACTTTACCACAATGCTTGGCCTGATATGTTGTTGTGCATAAAGGTGGGGTTTTGCTCTTACATGTTCCGTTCAGAAGTTATGGCCCTTTGATACTTCCATTTACATTAGTTTTAATAGGAATATATCTTGTTTCCTTTATTTTGTGTTAAGCAAAATATGCATTTTGCCCATAACTTTAAAACTACTTGAGATACTGCCTTGAAACTTGAAATATAATTTTACCATCAAAATCTACATCAAAACCAACAAGACCCATAAGCCTGCTTCCAATATTTTTCAAATTATGCCCCTTTTTCACTTACATGTTCTGTTTTGTGTTAAGAAAAATATACACTTTGCCCTTAACTTCGTTTGGAATGGAGGGATTTCAAAATAACTTGGCACAAATGTTCACCATAACAAGGCGGTGTGTCATGACAATACCCATGCCTGTAGGTCCAAGGTCAAGGTCACTGTAACTAAAAATAGAATTTTCTTGCAAAATCTTGTCCGCTCTGTAACTTTGTTATTTCTTATTGGATTTTTGAATAACTTGGTATAATTGTTCACCATATCAAGACGGTATGTCACATACATGCCCAAGCCTTTAGGTCGAAAGTCAAGGTCACTGTTACTAAAAATAGAATTTTCTTGTCCGGGCTGTTACTTTGTTATGAATGGAGGGATTTCAAAATAACTTGGCACAAATGTTCACCATGACAGGGCGATGTGTCGCGTACCATGCCCATGCCTGTCGGTCAAAGGTCAAGGTCACCGTTACTAAAAATAGAATTCTCTTGTCCGGGCTGTTACTTTGTTATGAATGGAGGGATTTCAAAATAACTTTGCACAAATGTTCACTATGACAAGGCAGTGTGTCTGCACAATACCCAAGCCTGAAGGTCCAAGGTCAAGGTCACTGTTACTAAAAATAGAATTTTCTTGTCCGGGCTGTAACTTCATTATTAATGGAGGGACTTCAAAATAACTTTACACAAATGTTCACCATGACAGGGCGGTGTATCATGTACCATGCCCATGCCTGTAGGTCAAGGTCACTGTTACCAAAAAAAATAGAATTCTCTTGTCCGGGCTGTAACTTTGTTTGGAATAGATTGATTTCAAAATAACTTGACACAAATGTTCACCATTACAAGATGGTGTGTCCCGTACCATGCCCATGCCTGTAGGTCCAAAGTCAAGGTCACTGTTACTAAAGTAGAATTTTCTTGTCAGGGTTGTAACTATGTTAGGAATAGAGTAATTTCAAAATAACATGGCAGAAATGTTCACCATGACAAGGTGGTGAGTCGTGTACCATGTCCATGCCTGTAGGTCCAAGGTCAAGGTCACTGTTACTAAAAATAGAATTTCCTTGTCCGGGCTATAACTGTTTTGAATGGAGGGTTTTCAAAATAACATGGCACAAATGTTCACCATGACAAGGCGGTGTGTTGCGTACATTACCCATGCCTGTAAGTCCAAGGTCAAGGTCACAGTTACTAAAACTTGAATTTACTTGTTCGGGCTATAACTTCTTTATGAAGGAAGGGATTTCAAAATAACTTGGCACAAATGTTCACTATGACATTGCATTGCATTGCCACCAACTTCTTCACAGACTTTTCCGTAATGAGAAGACAACAGTGCCACAAATACAAATAATTTACTTGATCATCAAGTTTATGCATATTCTTATAATTACTCGAACATCACTGTCTTTGAAATGCTATTATTCCCATCATTGCACTTTAGTGTCTGAAAACAATGCGTAGCGGGGGCATCCGTGTCCTATGGACACATTTCTAGTTTTATCATACATTATAAAGCATAGGCAAACATTTCAACTTTTGTTTCCAGCAGACAGCAAAATATAATTATATATTCATGCATCAACTTTGTCTTTTCACACTTTTTAAACACCTTACTTCTTTTTCAGGGCAACAAGAAAAAGAACTTGTAGTGTTTTATGAATGGATATGGAAACTTATATTTCGACACATCACTCAAAAAGAAATCCATTACGACTAAACATCTTGCAACTGTCTAGATGGACTGTGTTGTACAACAGATTTGATTATTATCAAAATATATAGTGAATGTCGCTATGCAGACTTATGATGTGGAAAGTATTTTGTTTGAATCTTGAGAAAGTGAAAGACATTGAAATTAACAATGCATTCTTGAAGATATTGGATAAAATATTAAAACTTTATGAAGTTGTCAAGAATATTTCCACAAGCCAGCAGCCAGTGGAGCCTTGTACGTCGAACAGTCTAAAGTGTTATTATTATGCAAACATCAAGGCATATTCCAGCAAGAAACTACTTAATTTAAGCTATTGATTGAAGACTCCTCTGAAGAATACTACTTCCCAAGCAGGACAGAAACCTCACAGTCTTTCATTGATACCTAGTTGCCAGCAAAAATAAAGCAAGAATTCTGTCTCAAGCAAAAATTATGTGTTTCACATGTCAGTCAGCACTTTCCTGTAATGTCTCCTCGCCAAAGCATCCAGCAGCCACAGAACTAAATAATTCAACTGTTGAGCCGGCATCCAGAGATCCAGATTTGCGAGTGAAGCAGAAAACAGCAAGTCTGCATCCAGTGGCAACCAGCAGTTAATGAATCATCTTTAAAACATTTTAAAGACACTAAACTACATAGCTGATACACATAATTAATTTAACTTGAATTTATCTAATTAAATCTCATAAAGAAAACGGGGCTGCTCTTTTACTGTTTACCCGTGTATTACATAAATATTAACATCCATTATTTTGTCTCAAAATAGTTTGGGGGATCATCTAGTCATTGCCAAGAGTTGTTTAACTCTTTCCTCCATATATACGCATTTTTACGCATGTGCGACCAGTGTAGATCCAGATCAGCACATCTGTGTGCATCTTATCAGGATCTGCACTGGTCGCATTCTGGTCAGAAATAACCTAATGAATCAAAAAGCGAACAGTTTAGATCCTGATCAGACAGTACGGATGTGCTGGCTGATCTGGATCTAAACTGTTTGCCCAAGCAATAAAGGTGTATCTATGGAGGAAAGGGTTAACCCTATGCATTTACTTCATAGATACAACTTTGTACTATGTACTTTCAATGTTTTTTAGCTTGATTATTCAAAGAATAGGACTGTGACTCTCTAGGCAACCTGCAATGCTATAAGCAAGGTATTTCTGATATGATGACATGTACTTCTCTGTTGTTTTTGTGATATTAAAATATTTTTTTTCTAACTACTGTTTGTATTGTTATTTTCTATATCAAGATTGAATATGAAACAAATCTAAATCTATATGTAATCCTGATGTTTTTACATAAAAATGGGATTTAACCTTTTACTCCATAGATACGCCTTTGTTGCATGAACCAACATAGTCGATCACTATCAACGAGCACATTTGATTCGGATCAACACTGTTCGCATTTCTTAGTTTATTTCTAATCAAGATGTGACCAGTGCAGATCCAGATCCAACCACAAATATGTGCAGGCTGATCTGGATCAACACTGCAAACTCTTTTAAGCCTGTATACCAGTATGTGAAGTAAATGGTTAAACATAGTTGTGTAATGTATAATTTACAGTAAGACTGCATGATCTGGTCTTATTTAAAAAGGTTCTTTTTTCCTTTTGCCAAAGACAAATAATGATAATGGGGATACCACGGTTAACATCATCTCACTTTGATCACTATTATTTGGTGCACCAGTGAATCTTTACAGCCTTAAAGCCATAATATTTTTTAACTATTCCACTCACTTTGTCGTCTGCATTTTGCTCTAGTCAAAGACACAGATTCGCATCGCTCTTTAACTGATCTAGTAAATCTCATTTTGATATGTGGACTGGACGAGAATTACTTCACGTAACAAATCGCTATTTTCACTTGATATAAGCCACCATATTGTAGCTGATAATTACGTGTTGACTGGATTTTAATCATGTTTACATCACTTTTAATCGATCTTCATGTTATTATGTTATTTTGATATACTTCTTGAACACATTGACTAAATTATCACATCTTTTTAAGGCCCTTATGTGATCGGCATTTCAAATTTGTATGTTTGCTTTCTGCAGGCTAAGGCACTTTGAACGGTTACATGGTGCAATTTTGGTGATTTTGATTGTTATATCAATAAGTAAATAGTGAACCTGAGTTTAATGATAAAGAATATGCATCTTTCTTTAAATTAATGCAATTCAAATTTGTATTTAACATTCATTAAAAAAGCTTTAATGATAGACAAAATTGATGAAGGCTTTCGGTATCAAAAATGGCGATCTTGTGATTCAAGATAACGCAGGCCGCGTGCATAGGCGAGAAAATGCGATGATGCATATCTACTTACATATAATATAGGTCTTTGCTGTAGTAAGTGTACATTAGATTTTTAAAATGAGCACTCTAAATATTATAGTTATATAATAATAATAGACAGACGCCCATATGATCTGCTAAGGACGTCTTTAAATAAACACAAAAACACATACACACACACACACACTAGTAAGTGTAAAAAAAACACAACCTTTTATTATATATACTGAAAAGCCAATTCAGATGCAGCAAATTTGTGCCCATCTTACATAAACCTGAACATAATTCAGGAAAGAAATAAAAACAAGGAATTAACAGATTATATCTAGTGGCCATCAGTGTAGATCCACATCAGCCTGCACATCTGTGCCATCTGTTAAGAATCCACACTGATTCATTCTTGGTCAGAAATAACCTTATGGGACGAGAAGCGACTAGTTTATATCCTATGATAAACCACAGCGATCTGCGCACCACAGATCCAGATCTGCCTGTACATTCATGAAGTCAGGAAGTCTTATTGGTCAGTTATAAACTTATGAATGTAGACATGGCCTTGTCAAGAATAATCTTATAAATCTAGAAGCATTGAATGAAACCCCAATCAGACTCAATGATGTGTCAGTGTAGATCTAGATTAGCATGCACATCCATGCCGACTGATAAGGATCCTCGTACTGTTCTATTTTTTGGTCAAAAATAACCTTTGTGACAAGAAAGCGACTAGTTTATTTCCTAGCTCATCAAGCAACACAGATGGGAGTCCACTGTAGATCCAGGTCTGCCTGTGCTTTGTGCAGTCTGATCAGGATTTACACGATCCATTTATTGATTGGTCAGGAATAAAACTTTATAAATCTAGACAAATCTTGGTCAAGAATAATCTTGTGAATTTTTAAAAGCATCTAGAAAAGCCCCGATCAATCTCATTGCAGCTAGTGTAGATCCAGATCAGCATGCACATACATGCTGTCTGATAAGGATCCACATACTGCTCCATTTTTTTGGCTAGAAATAACGCAATGAGATGAAATGCGACTATTGTGCATACCCTAGCTGACCAAGCTGCAAGGAAGTCAAAAACATGTCGTAGATCCAGATCATTCTGTACTTTAGTGCTGTCTGATCAGAATTTGCACCATCCACATTTAGTCAAGAATAACCTTATTAAACTAGAGAGGGCTTGCATAGATCCTGATAAGACCGATGTGTTTGTTGTCTTGATCACTTTCAGGTCAAAATTAACCTTAATATATTGAGCGAATGGTGCAGGATGTGTCGAATCTCCGCAAAATTCATCCGATTTAAAAATGTCGGGTACCAATTAAGTTCTGTAAATTAAATCTTAACCTTCTTCTCCAGTATTAACTGATTTTCGGGGAATAGACTTTAATAATAATCATAAGGGATATAATCAACAAAATCATTTCAATGTTGAACTCTGTACGTTTCGGCCTACGACCTGTTCAAAACAAAATACAGATTGCCTTATATGCAAGTGTTATTTTCGTAGACTTGTTTCGGTTTTCATATTAGATATGACAAATAAACAGTAGACATTCATTGAGAAATAGCAATTGTTTGGATGTATTCGAGAAATGGCCATTATTAAGTTTTGTTTTGATGAATTAACGCTTCACGGTGCGCATGCGTATTGAGATCTCACGGTTTCACGGTGCGCATGCGCAATGACATGAGCGGTTTCACGGTGCGCATGCGCTGTAGTATCACGGTTCACGGTCCACGGTCCACGCTTCACGTTACACGCTGCGCGAGCGTTATCGTTCGTCGCAAGGTTTCTCACGCAAAATCGGGGAACCGAATCGCAGGCTTAGCTGTAAAAAAACCTACCAGCAACCTGAGTGACAGCATTCTGCAGGGCTGTGACCCTGTCTGCCTCAGCTCTCAGTCTCGCTAGTTCCTGGTCTTTGTCCCTGAACATTCTCTCGTACTCATCAAGCCGGTCAAACGTGTTCTGCAGCTGATCCATCAGTCTCGACGAATCTTCTCTGCTCTGTGTTAACTGATCTGAAACAGACAATGTAGGAGGTTTCATTTATGAATGCTCGCGCTTTTAAGTGCGCATGTGCTTACTACCGTAAAAGGAAGAATTGTCGTAAAAGTTCAAGAATGGTATTTTTTAATTTATTAAGTAGCCATAATCAAAGAAATAACAGGTATCTGATGCGTTATGGTACATGCTTTAATCATAACGATCTGGAAATATATAGTTTATAGTTATATGACAAAAATATCATCATTAATAACTAATTCATATTTAACAATATGGACGGTTGAAGCACTTCGTTATAAAAGTTTGATGTTGCGTACTTTCATTGTAGAATTTTATGTTTGGAAAAAATATCCGCACATATTCGAAGTGTCATTATCTGTATTTTTCGTAGGATAAACAATGGTGTTAATTAAAGTATGTTTTGGCTGTAAAGTATGATGTGGTATTGATCTTAAAGGGTCAATAATAATGAATTGAATAGATATTGTGATAAAATACAAGTTAAAATAATTAACATAATGTAAGAAATAACCGATGTTATTTAAAGCCTTTAAATTAGTTCGCTATATTTTTGTCTTAAATATTAGTTATATTTAAATAAAATCAAAATTTTCATGCACTTGGTCCCGTACCATTTATGGATTATAAATTGTACAGTTTCACATCTTAATATGTTAATATTAACATTTATGATAATTTTAAACAATCTGATATGGAACACCATAACTGCCGTTACTTATACTTCTTAAACGGTGAGCGCGAATTCGTAAATGCACATCACGAAATGTACAACCCACACCACAAACTGGCATAACAACATCTATTAGAAGGCAGCTATGGCGTTCCATAATCTGAGCTGATTTACCATTGATTTCGTCAAGATCCCTGCTCCTCGGAAGGTTCCGTGACTGACGACTGTCGAGTTGTGACCGCATAAAGGCTTAAGAAAACCAGAACATTTTATTTTAATTTATTATGAATTGAACAGAAACACGCTTTAAGCTAGTCTAACAACCGGTCGTACGTGCTTCTACGAGTGCAAAATTTGGCCAAGTAGTAAGATACACGCACGTGGAACGTACTTTTTTTGGTGGACGCAAACACGACGCAAAGCACGCAGTCCGAAAACTGGCCGGCTAGTTTTTCGCTACGACCTGTCTGCGACATTAAGAACGCCTGGAGCACGCCTGTAGCACGCTCGTAGCACGCAAGACAAAAGTACTCAGTAAGTGCGCTAGGCGTGCGTGCAACGCAGGAAAAGCATGAAGAAATTCCGGGGTATTTCACCATGAAGACGTACTTACCATGCAAGAGCCTCGTGCGTTCAACTTGCTTTCAATGTACGATTAAACAAAAAGGAAAGTGAGCGCACTTCCTCCGTGCATTTATCTTACTTCCAAAGTGCGTGGGGAGTACTATCACCGTACTTGTAAAGTGCGTCACATAAAGACGACACACGTGACCAGCACGATAAAAGTGTGTGACCAGCACGGTAAAAGTGCTCGTTGGACTAGTAATCTATGATCGCTAGTCTAGGCACGAGTTCGGACCCCTTCAGCGGCATTAGTTGTTTCCTTGAGCAAGAAACTATCCTCATTGCTTATAGTACTGGCTGGTTCTCAGGAACGGATTCGAACGCGATTAATATAAATTACAAACACTTGTTTGACAATCGGACTAAAATGAATCTGTATAAACTAAAACCCGGGGGCCCGTCTTTTCAAAGGTTGTACGACAAATCGTAGCTACGAGAGTTTTTCAACAGTGCAGTAATTGCGTAACAAAGGTTGCTACATTTGACAATTGCAGAATTGTTGCAATCGTCAAATATAGCATTTTTAATCAATTTCTTCGTTTATTATTTAAAAGATTTCAGGGTAAAACAATCATGCCCATAGCTACGATATGCCGTACGATCTTTGAAAGGACGGGCCCTAGAGTATCATTAAGGTTTGCAGTTTAAGTTATTGCGTCTTTTTACATACAGCAAAATGCCGTTTCATTTTCAAAATAAACATTTCAATACCCATGTGAACAAGAATATGTTTATTTCACAATAAAGATTTATTAACTCTCATTGTATTATCTATGCTTATTCATAACCTTTTCATTTGTTTATTTTCTCAGGATGACTCTCTGTTTGACCTCAGTGTGCCCACTGTGCTGTCGGGAAGTTTTACACGTATGTTGAAGGGATCACAGTCACTGTCACAGCCAGAACCGATAATTACTTCAGAACGTACCATGGCAACCTCAAGGAACAGTGGAGACGACGCCAGCGACGAAGGTGGACACGAGTAGTGTGCAGTGAAGTTGTGTGTGAAATGGACTGTGTTGTGTTTTCTAAGACATTGTAAGGTCCAGTTGTCCAGTGTAAAAGTATTGCCAAATAAATGTTTGTATTCGGTACATTTTGTCTTTAATGTGTCAACTATCAATGTAAACATTTTCAAGATAAGTGATCTTTAACCCTTTACCTCATATCGCCGGGCTTTGATGTGTCTAAGAACTGTTTTATTGAAATAGAATCTGCTCCCGAGGACCAAATTCACCATTTCCCATACTTTTCCCAAAGTTGTTTGATGCAAAAAACACATTATTTCCTTGTAACAACTTCATTTATTCTCTGTATGCATGATAACATGGATACCTCTATTAGTGATAAATACGATGTATGATTTTTATTTCCCATCATAACATCTGGTGCGCGTTTGACCAAACGTACGAAAGAAAAAGTAGTGCATTTTACGACATTGAAAAAGCCGCGTTATCAAAAATTATCGTGAATGCAGAATTTGACACTCGAAACTATGTTTGGGGTGTCAAATTCAGCATTCACAATACTTTTTTATTAATCATATGAAGAATTGTTCAATGTCGTTAAATATACTACGAAGAATTTGATCTTTACAAATGTTCGGTGAAACGCTCACCAGATTTGTTGTGATCACGACAAGTAACGTATTTAAACAAAGACAGTTCAAATGTTCAGAAGTGTTGTCTACCAAAACACTTAGCCCATGTCTTACCAAGAAGTTCACATGTTCACAATCTCATCCTGCCAAGGTACACGACCCACATCACTGTTATAATAGTCCTTTAAATAGTTGCGCTGGACTTTGCCCTCGAAATTTGGCCTACCACCAGCTCCAGGTTCTGTGTCAGTGAGTTGCACGCTGGCCCTCCACGCCCCAGGCACCAAGTTGCCCTGGTCATCTTCATGGTCAACATCATTGGCTTGTAGTCTTGGCCTCCTAACTCGAAGCAAGTTGTGAAGAGTGAAACAGGCCTCGATAACATGGATTGCATTCCGTGGCTCCTGCTGCAGGCATATAAGGAGACATCTCCAGCGGTTGGCAAGAATACCAAAAGCGTTCTCCACCACTCTACGGGCACGTGACAAACGGTAGTTGAACACTCTTTGTGAGTGTGAGAGATGTTTTTCACTGTACGGTTTCATCATCCACTTCCGTAGGCCAAAGGCATCGTCGCCAACCAAGAAGTAGGGCATGTCTCGGTCATCTCCAGGAAGGGGTTCTGGATCGGGGAAAGCAATGCGTTCTTCTTCGAGGGATGTACGAAGCCGTGAGCCATTGAACACTCCTGTGTCTGAAGCTGATCCTGCAGCACCCGTGTTACACCAGATAAACTTGTAGTCAGCATCAACTATCGCCAACAGTATCAATGAAAAGTAACCTTTGTAGTTGAAGTAGACAGAGCCACTCTTGGCAGGTTTCTTGATCCGTATATGCTTTCCGTCGATGGCGCCAACACAGTGATGAAAGTTCCACTTGGTAGAGAACTCGCTGGCCAAAGCTCGCCATCCGTTTTCATCCTGTGGTAAACCAAACAGTCCCTCCCGGTATTCTTCATAAATTGCCGAACCTTCTAAAATCTACTTGAGGGATGAACAGAGATATTGCACTGTTGGACACCCGAAATGCATACTCAAGACTCTTGTAACTGTTTTCAGTGGCAAGGTACCGAAGTGTAACGACCAGCTTGAGTCCTGGATCTAGCGGTCTTCTGCTCCTACAAAAACAATAAATGGATAGAACAAATTAACAATCAACCTAGAACAAATATTAAACTGATTTCATTAACCTTTAGCGTGCTAGGGCTTTTGCAAACATCTTGGAACCAGAACAGATGTCGAGTTACTCTCCGCCTGGCCATGTTCAAAGCTGTTTGACATTAAGAAATATTTCTACCAAATTTCGAGAAAATTGGATAGAAATTAAATTTCAGCAGAAGATATTTTCAGCAGACGAAAATTTCTCAGCATGCAGAAGGATAATGTTGTGTTTTTGTAATGCATATGCCTTTAATATAACACACTTGTAGTAGTCAAATAATCTGAAAAAAAAGATCCTTTGGAAGGACTGAATGCAACCAAGTACAACAATAGCAGACCCGGTTTTATTTGGTTTGTTCATGAGTGGTAGTGTAAGGTGCTACACCACTCGGGGCCCCCATCCACCGGCTAAGCGGTATTCTGTTCAAGTTCTGAGTTCAATAAATCATAGAAATGTTTCTTGTCCTTGTCATATCTCTGATTGCTTTCAAAAATGTACATAAACATATATCCTAAAAGCAATGGCATACACAGTGTCAGTGATCATTAATCTTACCTGGGACCTTTCGTGATACGGGGAGCTACACGTTGAAGCACCTCAGCAAAACGTTTCTATCCATACGGATAAACCGAAAGTAGTCTCCAGCAGACTGTTGGTCAAGCTCTTGAAAAAGCGTTTCATACTGGCCGAACAGAGGCCTTCTGGTCAGCCATGGCTTCACCCAATAACGCCTCCTTCTTTGCCTCTCTTGCAGGCGACCCCGAGCAACCACTGCCAGCATTACGTCACGATCTTCGGCCTCCTCTAGGATTAGCAGCTGTAGAAGTCGATGGCGCATCCTTCTTGGCAGTGCCATATTGGAAGCCAAAACGGTAAATGATGAAAAAACTCAGTACTCCCCTTTTATATTATTTGGATTACCCGTGCGTTCCTCCGATTTGACGCACGATTGTCGTGCTTAACACTTTCGTGCTCATTACGTTTCTTTTATGTTTCTCTTACTTCGTAAGTACGGATTCTGAAAACGCACCCTTTGCTTGCAATAGGCGTGCGATTATCTCACTCACTGTGTGCTACACAAGTACAGATCGTACGTGCTCTTTACTTCTTCCTACTTCCAAAAAAGCGTACAGACCACTTGCGGGCCCCACGTTTAGAGCACGACACACCTACTCATTAAGTACTTGCAACTTGCCATCGCTGCGATTTAATTTTTATCCTGCGACAACGCTACGCCTGACAAGAACTCCGACGACGCACGATCTCTAAGCACGCACGACGGGTTGTAAGCGAGCCTTTACAGTATTATAAAACTTAAAATCTACCGATCCACTGAGGAGAAATTGTTTTATTAAAAAGTAAAATTCAGGAACTGCTGTGAGTCAATTTTTGCTGCGTTAGTAACGCCATACAGCTTCGGCTTTAAATATACTTACTTGTACGTTCACTGTGTAAAACATTTACAACATAATTACTTCATTTACACGTTTCTTAATGTTTCAATTATAAAATCTTGTATTTGAAAAGATATTTTTGTCCCGAAAAGTGACCAGGCACCTTTAATACTTACCTATTATTTCATCAAAAGTGTTGTCTCTCATCAGTTGATGTATTCTCACAGGATTCCGACAGGCAGGGCATGTCTGATTAGCCCTCAGCCAGTGGCGAATGCACCGTGTACAGAAACGGTGTCCGCATGGAGTTATTTTCGCCTCAGTAATAATGTCGGTACAAATAGGACAGTTGCACAGCTCTTCAAATCTTGTACTCTGTAAACAAAAACTAGAATCTGTCCTAGAACAATGACGCCCCTACTAATACAACACGTGTAACAAAGGAACATAACTCGGGTAAAATGGTCGCAGGAATTTTTTTTTAATTTATGATCATCTACACATCCTGTCTGATCATCTGTACAAGTTTGAAAGAAATCCGCCCGAAAGTTAATGAAAAGTTAATGCAACAAGATTTGGGGGACGTTCGTACGGACGGACATACGTGCGAGTACAACTCTATATGCCGCCCACTTCTGGGGGTGGGGCATAAGAATGCCTCAATCAGGTCGTGATCTTCGTACTTTTACGTATATCCTGATTAAACACGAGCTGTTATACAACAATGTTCTCGCCTGATCTAACAGATTCTTTGATTAGGAGCTCATAGAGGTCGAGATCAAACAATAAATAGCAAAGTTTGTCGATATTTTTGGTTATTTCTTGGAGGTCTGATTAGCTGATTAGATACATGTACTGTTTTGCTACCGGTGTTGAAATCACCCTGCTATTTTTCACGATCTCACATCTTCAATATTTAGATTTTCACTAATGTTAAAATAAAAGAGTCACCTACCATACATGCCATACTAGAATCAAGTTTCCTACATGCACATAATTCCTCATCTATCTTAGAATATTTCTTCAAGGTCAATATTATGAATTGTTATTTCGGTATTCACTAATAAAACACGTGCTTTATGTGATCAAGTGCAGAATTATTCCTGTTAACACAGGGCTTTGCGCAATGAACCGCAGAGATAAACTATATGTATAAAAAATTTTACTCATTGAGCCGTGAATGTACTTTTGTATTTATAGATTTTTGGAATATTCCACAAAATAGGGATGTTAGATATTCCCATCATTAGCTCATTATGTTGAAATTGCATTGGCCTGTAACAAAAGATTTCATGGCTGTGGCAGTAACGCTTCTGATTTCCGGTAATATGACATAAGGGTTTTGTGTTCGAATCCCATGAGGAGGTTTCTTTTTTTCTGTTTCAATGTCATTTTTTCAATACATTCATGTAGAAACCGACGAAAATGACATTAAACCGTACAAATTTCGAGTAATCTTTCATCAAGCGGGTTGTCGCGATCAATGCTTACTCAAAACACAGTTTTTGGGCGATGCCAAACCATTGTACAAAGTGGTTTTTTAATAATGTAAGTTATAAAAGAAACAGAATGTAACAACAAGAGTTTACAGAAAACCATGTTTCACAATTGTCAACGTTCCTTTGGTAAAGAGATGTATGGTGTAAGGGGCAAGCTGCTCAACAAAAAATATCATCCTCGGAGACCCAGTGGTGATTCCGCTCGCTACATCAACCCCTGGGACAATTAGCTAGAAAAGCTTTGAATCTGACGCCGGAAAATCGATACGAAGCGTGATAGCGTGCGGTCCAATCAGATAACCGCTCTCATGTAAGGATCATTTTCATTGGTGATCTCGCTCATCCGAAAATTAGGATGAAACCAATGAAATGATAGTATTCGTTAAGCGGTATATCGGATGAAATTCAACTAATTGTCCCAGGGGTTGATGTAGCGTGCGGAATCACCACTGGGTCTCCGAGGATGAAAAAATATATTCAATTTGTTAAAATGGAATGAACATAAAAAAAATTAAAAGGGGGTTGCAAAATATAAAGATAGAACAGCTCAATACTATTAAAAAATAATATCATATGAACTAAATTAAAATTATAAGAAGGAAATGAAAGACAAAATAAAACGTTTCTTTAATTGGATTCGAACATGCAATGTTTTGCATCATAGCCCGAGATCTTATCCGCTGAGCTATTGCGTCGTGACTAAAAATCTGCTGCTTTTAACAGGTTTTAATGCCATATAAGTAAAGTAATTTAACGATAACTCTGTAAAATGACGCACTTTACCTATTTAGTATTATAACAGTGGACTTGTCCGAAAGGTCACAGCTCACGGGTCAAATTTGAACTTAGCTAAATACATTTGTTTACTAAAATCTAGGTGGCAATAAGTATTTCCCCCATATTTCATTCAGTTGAAACTTAAGCCACTTTTCGCCATAGCAAGGTTTGCGACCTCTTATTATAACAGATTAAAACATTTATTTTATTAAACCCAGTTTCCATTAACCTCAGGTACCTGGCGATTTATAAAAACAATCCATGTAAATAATAAGTAAGTATGCAGATATTGCGAATTATTTAATAATTATAAATCTTCTTATTACTTCAGATATCATTTATAGGGCATATAAATGTTACAGGTCAGTCAGGAATTATAAAAAAA
>JAZAYU010000692.1:0-38043 GCA_038501625.1 Corbicula japonica | reverse complement strand
GCCCCAGGTAGACGCTAAACGGACACCAGTGAGCGCAGGGACACCATTGTAGAGAGTATTCGTAAAAAACCGTAACTCCGCCTACTGGCGTATGCTTTCGATACGGACATCCAGTATAAGCGATACATGTTTAGTTGTATATTAATTCAGTCGTTGATCTAGTGATTAACAAGAAGAATCATTAATAATAATAATAATAATAATAATAATAATAATAATAATAATAATAATAATATTTTGAGAAATTGAACTAGTAATATTGAAATGTATCAATTATCAAGTAAACTTGTTCGATGTTTGCTGTATATTATTCGGCAAGTTTATAGATGGTTAATTTCCTTATTTTTCTATCCAAAGGTATATTTCCTGCTTTTTAAATTTTGCATATGGCATATGCATGATTTATATTCTCTGATCCTCTGTCAAAATTCCATTCTGTTTAGTTTCGCTCATTGTTTTCTCGTTTAGGGCAAACCCATTCTTTTGTCTGCGGATCATACGCCGCTGAACATGGAATGGTATTAATCTGAAAATACCGCATTGAAGCTTCCATGTTCACCCCAATATGCATACTGGTCGTTTGGGATGATCTAAATTGTACTGTTCATCGATTGAGTTGCGCTCAATTCGGGGCCAGACGGCGTGGGCAGTAATATGCATTTCCATTACTGCTCATCAACAGGCTTAATCAAACCGAGCCTGCAATATTTTCATATTTGTCGTGTTCGG
The DNA here is from genome assembly GCA_038501625.1 of Corbicula japonica. Lineage (NCBI taxonomy): Eukaryota > Metazoa > Mollusca > Bivalvia > Venerida > Cyrenidae > Corbicula > Corbicula japonica. The sequence goes on along the minus strand of JAZAYU010000692.1, from coordinate 37,314 downwards.
TGGCTTTCAAAGTTCTCTTTTCATCTATTTGGATATTGTCACCACGTTCAGGTGGCTTGAGCTGTAAAGTTTTGATAGAAGTTTTACCAAAGTTCTACACTTTTTGCAGACATTTTATTATGAATGTATAAAGCGAATACTTCCATGGCCATTTTTGTAATCCCAAAGCCGACATTTCAGTGTACGGCGATTATCCCCCTTTATGGTAATATGCTTATTTTAAACCATGCAGAATGTTAATCATTGTGTGTGGTAGAATATGTATGAACTTATAATTCATATCAGGAATGGCCACATTCAGAAAACACAGCCTCCCCACACAGTCAAAAAGTAGAGAGGAAAGTAGTGCATGGGTTATAAAATAATTTATTTCAAAAAAGACACCACCAACAATTAACGAAGATGAGAGGCTGAGGGGTTACCACATAAATACGGTCAGCGGCAAAACAATTTGCCTCTGAAGTTTTAAACCAGGTACGATGGTGCACCAACCTCACACTTGCCCAAACAGGTTCTCATATGACGAAACAAGTGCAAGTTGTCTTGGTGAATTAGCTCCAACCCACCCATCAACTCAAACATACTTAAAATATGAAGCGAATAGCATTGCCGATCTAAAAGGTGAATAATCAATTATCTTACTGAGACCAGAAACCTTGGAGTCAAAGAAGAAAGAACACGATAACAGGTAGGCATACTTGAACTATTCTTTTGGGAGGATACGGATGGTATGAACTGTGTCTGTTTCTTGCATGGTTTGCTAGGAGCGCTGCTGTCGTATTTTCCTGGCTTTTACCTTATCAGTTTAACAATTTATGTAGTTGTTAAAAAGAGTATATATTGATGGGAGAGACTTGTTTTGTGGACATTCCACGTAGGCAGTGTTTGGAAAGTCAATAGTGTTGAACTATGTTTGAGTTGTGACCGCCAACTGTGTCCATATTAAAGATCTCCTACGCACAACAGCTGGTAATGAAATATTAACACAACGTTAAAAACCAACAAATTTAACGTACTAAAGACAAAAGAGACGGCACAAGGACAAAACAAAAGATACAAGTTAAATCTGGATAGGGTACTGCATTGGAATATTCAGTGGCAAACAAAAACATATTAGCCACACGGGGAATGGGTGGTGTTTAATCGAGTGTAGGTGGTCGTTTGAAATGGAGTTAAAGTGCTGAAAGTCTGTTAATTGTTGACATCCAATGTAGTTAGGAATTTGAAATAAAGTAATAAGTGCGGAGAAAGGCTTCTAAATATCAATACCAAATTTAGCTAGGTATTTAAAATAGATTAAATATTCATAAGAGAGAATCAAAATGTTGACATCTAATGTAGGTAGCTGTTTAAAAATAGAATGAATAGTGCTCTGAGAGGTTTGTAAAAGTAAACACCTGCGAAGAGAGGTGTTTGAAGTAGAGTGAATAATGCTGAGTGTCGTCTCAATGAGGACATCCAATGAATGTCGGTCTTAGAAATGGAGTAAATAGTGCTATATACTCATTTTAGACCACCTAATTAAATAGGATGTCAATATTCTAAAGACTAGGACCACCTACCTACCTACCTACCTACCTACCTACATTGGATGTCAATATTTGAAATCCACTCAGCACTACATACTCCATTCTGAACACCTACCTACATTGGATGTCAATATTTCAAAGCCTCTCAGCATTATATACTCTATTCTGAACACCTACCTACATTGGGTGTCAATATTTAACAGCCTCTCAGCACTATATACTCAATTCTGAACACCTACCTACATTGGATGTCAATATTTAAAATCCACTCAACACTATTTACTCTATTCTGAACACCTACCTACATTGGATGTCCATATATAAAAGCCTCTCAGCACTATATAATCCATGTAAAACATCCACCTACATTGGAGATCAATATTTAAAAGCCTCTCGGCACTATATACTACATTCTGAACACCTACCTACATTGGATGTCAATATCTTAAAGCCACTCAGCACTATACACTCCATTCTGAACACCTACCTACATTGGATGTCAATATCTTAAAGCCACTCAGCACTATTTACTCCATTCTGAACACCTACCTACATTGGATGTCAATATTTTAAAGCCTCTTAGCACTATACACTCAATTTGGACCACCTACCTATCTTGGATGTCAATGTTTTAAAGCCTCTAAGCACTATATCCTCATTTTGGACAACTTACCTACATAGAAGGTCAATATTTAAAGGCCACTCAGCACTCTATACTCCATTCTGAACACCTAACTGCATTGATTGTCAATATTTAAAAGCCTCTTAGCACTATATACTTAATTTGACGACCTTCCTACATAGAAGGTCAATATTTAAAAGCCACTCAGCACTATTCACCCAATAAGGACCACGTACCTACAATGGATGTCAATATTCTAAAGCCTCTTAGCACTACATACTCATTTTGGACCACCTACCTACATTGGATGTCAATATTCTAAAGCCTGTAAGCACTGTTTACTCATTTTGGACCACCTACCTACACTGGATCTCAATATTCTAAAGCCTCTAAGCACTATATACTCATTTTGGACCACCTACCTACACTGGATGTCAATATTTAGAAGCATCTAAGTACTATATACTCATTTTGGACCACCTACCTACACTGGATGTCAATATTTAGAAGCATCAAAGCACTAAGTACTCATTTTGGACCACCTACCTACATTGGATGTTAATAATCTAAAGCCTCTAAGCACTATATACTCATTTTGGACCACCTACCTACACTGGATGTCAATATTTAGAAGCATCTAAGCACTACATACTAAATTTGGACCACCTACCTACACTGGATGTCAATATTCTAAAGCCTCTAAGCACTGCATAATCATTTTGGACCACCTACCTACATTTGATGTCAATATTCTAAAGCCTCTTAGCACTACATACTCATTTTGGACCACCTACCTACACTGGATCTCAATATTCTAAAGCCTCTAAGCACTATATACTCATTTTGGACCACCTACCTACACTGGATGTCAATATTTAGAAGCATCTAAGTACTATATACTCATTTTGGACCACCTACCTACACTGGATGTCAATATTTAGAAGCATCTAAGTACTATATACTCATTTTGGACCACCTACCTACACTGGATGTCAATATTTAGAAGCATCAAAGCACTAAGTACTCATTTTGGACCACCTACCTACATTGGATGTTAATAATCTAAAGCCTCTAAGCACTATATACTCATTTTGGACCACCTACCTACACTGGATGTCAATATTTAGAAGCATCTAAGCACTACATACTAAATTTGGACCACCTACCTACACTGGATGTCAATATTCTAAAGCCTCTAAGCACTGCATAATCATTTTGGACCACCTACCTACATTTGATGTCAATATTCTAAAGCCTCTTAGCACTACATACTCATTTTGGACCACCTACCTACATTGGATGTCAATATTCTTAAGCCTGTAAGCACTGTTTACTCATTTTGGACCACCTACCTACATTGGATGTCAATATTCTTAAGCCTGTAAGCACTGTTTACTCATTTTGGACCACCTACCTACACTGGATGTCAATATCTAGAAGCATCTTAGCACTATATACTCATTTTGGACAACCTACCTACACTGGATGTTAATAATCTAAAGCCTCTAAGAACTATATACTCATTTTGGACCACCTACCTACATTGGATGTCAATATTATAAAGCTTCTAAGCACTACATACTCATTTTGGACCACCTACCTACATTGGATGTCAATATTATAAAGCTTCTAAGCACTACATACTCATTTTGGACCACCTACCTACATTGGATGTCAATATTATAAAGCTTCTAAGCACTACATACTCATTTTGGACCACCTACCTACACTGGATGTCAATATTCTAAAGCCTCTAAGCACTATATACTCATTTTGGACCACCTACCTACACTGGATGTCAATATTTAGAAGCATCCAAGTACTATATACTCATTTTGGACCACCTACCTACACTGGATGTCAATATTCTAAAGCCTCTAAGCACTATATACTCATTTTGGACCACCTACCTACATTGGATGTCAATATTCTAAAGCCTGTAAGCACTGTTTACTCATTTTGGACCACCTACCTACATTGGATGTCAATAATCTAAAGCCTCTAAGCACTATATACTCATTTTGGACAACCTACCTACACTGGATGTCAATATTTAGAAGCATCCAAGTACTATATACTCATTTTGGACCACCTACCTACATTGGATGTCAATATTCTAAAGCCTCTAAGCACTATATACTCATTTTGGACCACCTACCTACACTGGATGTCAATAATCTAAAGCCTCTAAGCACTATATACTCATTTTGGACAACCTACCTACACTGGATGTCAATATTTAGAAGCATCCAAGTACTATATACTCTTTTTGGACCACCTACCTACATTGGATGTCAATATTCTAAAGCCTCTAAGCACTATATACTCATTTTGGACCACCTACCTACATTGGATGTCAATATTATAAAGTTTTTAAGCACTACATACTCTTTTTGGACCACCTACCTACACTGGATGTCAATATCCTAAAGCCTCTAAGAACTATATTCAGTGAAACCCCGATATTAAGACCACCTTTGGGACTGGAAAAAGTGGTCTTAATAGTGGGGTGGTCTTTTTATAGGGGTAGATAACAGTGCAAAACTGTAAATTGGGACATCAGAACTGTGGTCTTTTTAGCGAGGTGGTCTTAATGAGGGGTTTTACTGTACTCATTTTGGAACACTTACCTACTTTGGATGTCAATATTCGAAAGCCTGTAAGCACTGTATACTCATTTTGGACCACCTACCTACACTGGATGTCAATATTTAGAAGCATCTAAGTACTATATACTCATTTTGGACCACCTACCTACACTGGATGTCAATATTCTAAAGCCTCTTAGCACTATATACTCATTTTGGACAACCTACCTACACTGGATGTCAATATTCTAAAGCCTCTAAGCACTATATACTCATTTTGGACAACCTACCTACACTGGATGTCAACATTTAGAAGCATCTAAGTACCATATACTCATTTTAGACCACCTACCTACACTGGATGTCAATATTTAGAAGCATCTTAGCACTATATACTCATTTTGGACCACCTACCTACACTGGATGTCAGTATTTTAAAGCCTATAAGCACTACATACTCATTTTGGACCACCTACCTACACTGGATGTCAATATTCTAAAGCCTGTAAGCACTGTTTACTCATTTTGGACCACCTACCTACACTGGATCTCAATATTCTAAAGCCTGTAAGAACTATATACTCATTTTGGACCACCTACCTACACTGGATGTCAATATTTAGAAGCATCTTAGCACTATATACTCATTTTGGACCACCTACCTACACTGGATGTCAGTATTTTAAAGCCTATAAGCACTACATACTCATTTTGGACCACCTACCTACACTGGATGTCAGTATTTTTGAAGCCTATAAGCACTACATACTCATTTTGGACCACCTACCTACACTGGATGTCAATATTCTAAAGCCTCTAAGAACTATATACTAATTTTGGACCACCTACCTACATTGGATGTCAATAATCTAAAGCCTCTAAGCACTATATACTCATTTTGTACCACCTACCTACACTGGATGTCAATATTTAGAAGCATCTAAGCACTGTATACTCATTTTGGACCACCTACCTACACTGGATGTCAATATCTAGAAGCATCTTAGCACTATATACTCATTTTAGACCACCTACCTACAATGGATGTCAATATTTAGAAGCATCTTAGCACTATATACTCATTTTGGACCACCTACCTACACTGGATGTTAATAATCTAAAGCCTCTAAGCACTATATACTCATTTTGGACCACCTACCTACACTGGATGTCAATATCTAGAAGCATCTTAGCACTATATACTCATTTTAGACCACCTACCTACACTGGATGTCAATATTTAGAAGCCTCTCAGCACTATATACTCATTTTGGACCACCTACCTACATTGGATGTCAATATTTAGAAGCCTCTCAGCACTATATACTCATTTTGGACCACCTACCTACATTGGATGTCAATATTTAGAAGCATCAAAGCACTATATTCTCATTTTGGAACACCTACCTACACTGGATGTCAATATTTAAAAACCTCTATGCACTAAATAATGGGTTAGAGAAAAACAGATCTGTTAAGTATATAAACTTTTTTAATCATCAAACTCTGACAGAAAATTCACAATCTATTTCTTCTTTACTGAAAAACCCTGGCATGGCAAACAGTGAAGATCCAGATCAGCCGGGACATCCGTGCTGTCTGATCATGATCTGAACTGTGCTTTTTAGTCTGAAATAACCTAATGAATTATTCCATATATACCCATTTAACTCATGTGGGACCAGTGTAGATCCAGATCAGCCAGGACATCTGTGCTGACTGATCTTGATCTGAGCTGTGCTTTTTAGTCTGAAATAACCTAATGAATTAAATAGCAAACAGTGTAGATCCTGATCAGACAGATTTAATGTGCCAGCTGATGTGGATCTACACTGGTTGCACACAAGTCAAAATGGGTATACATGGAGTAAATGGTAATTCATATACAGGTAAGATCAGAGTGCAGACAGTCATGGTATTGTCATTCAATAAAGATCAAACTAGTAAATATCTATTAAATATACAAGAAATAAAAACATTTCACACTAGCTTAGTTCTCGAAAATCAAAGCATTTCACACAAGCTTAGTTTTCAAAAATACAAACATTTCACACTAGCTTAGTTCTCGAAAATCAGAACAGTGTAGATCCAGGTCAGCTGGCACATCCAGATTTATATGGGTTTTTTCTGACCAAGATGTGCCCAGTGCAGATCCAGATCAGATGACATGGATTTGCTGGCAGATGTCAATCTACACTGTTCGCACATGCGATAAAAGAGGTATATATGGAGGAAAGGGTTAAAACAGAATATCCTTTAAATACAAATACTTCACAAATGTACACACTAAATGTTTACATTCTAACACATAACCTGCTTAAAGTGATACACTCAAATATGTGACCATTGTTTACTGTTATTAATCTGTATATCCATACAGTCGGATTAACCATCTGCTCCAAATGAACACTTGAACATGAACAGTGTAGATCTAGATCAGCTGGCACATCAATGCCACCTGATCAGGATCTACACTGTTCACTTTTATTTATTCTGTTACTTTCATCCAAGAGGTGAATAGTGTTGATCCAGATCAGAAGGCACTGATGTGCTATATGATCTGGATCTACCCTGGTGGCACATGCAATAAAACCTGTACATATGCAGTAGAGGTTAAGGGCTATATGTTTGCCTATAAAAACTATAAAAGTTTGTTCAGTTTCATTTTGATTCCAAAAGGTCATTTCCCAATTCATGACAAACACACAAATTTACTGTAGAAATTATGTATAACATTCTAATTCTTCTTTCACAGTTCAATCAAAAGTTCACAGTTCACTTTAATGTTCTTTAACTTTACAAAGTAACTGTTTCATCTATTTTAGTAATAACTGAAGTTTCTATTGGCAGGGAGTGTTACTTATTCTTGATGGCTGCCTTTGCAATTTGGTTTATATTTACTTCAGTCCTTAGACAATTTTCCTCAACAGTCGTGTATGTTTCACCTGTTACATTGCAAGCCACTTTGATCAGTATCTCTTTCAATATGATAAACATAATGTAACTGATACCGAATCTGGAACATAATTAAAAATTTGGAATGGTTACACAGTTAATACAGAAACGTTTCATAATCCACGAGAAAAGAAACATTTATATAGAAAAAAGAACTACATAATTTATTTATGCTCAGTTTAACTTATAATCAACATACACAAAATTATATAAAACGTACACTTCTCCTTTAGTGTTTTGACTTGTCAAAGATGGAAACCTTTGTAAGTATAAGTAAATGCTTCCATTTCTGTAATCTTATTTTAGCATTACCTATGATTCCATTACATAAATACAATCAATGTAAAGAATTTTTGTTTGAAATTAACCTTCAATACAAATGAAGCATTCAAAAAGTAACACCAGTTACAGTAACATACGTTTTGAATTCCTGAAACACTTTAGCAAGTGCACTTTTCTCATTCAGCCCTCTGAAAGATTGTGATTTCATACCAGTTACTGGATATCTGTAAATTAAGTTTTCACAATCAGAATCATACACCAAGCCAGCAAATATCAATTGCAGCATTAATCTCTGTCTAAGATTAGTGAAAATATGATGTTGTTGCCCTACATGTCTTCCAGTTTGTGATGCAATGGTAAATTTTAAAGAAAATTATTACCAGCATTACTGTACTATTCTGGGATCGCTGTTATAATCATCAACATTTAAACATGAATAGCAAGAAAACAGTGCAATTTAGATAAATAAAGTTATGTTCAACTTTTAAAACAAATCTGACTGCAATTTAAAGACGTGAATTTTCCAGAGCATACCTGTACCAATAAAGTGTAACGCCAATTACTCGAATTTCAATATACTGGTAAAACCACCAACCACAAATGTTTATGCCATTTAACATTAACCAAAATAAAACCCAGATATTTTATATTGTAAAGGTAACTGGGCAAATCAGGAATAAAATAAACAAAAATTATACTTCAATCAACACTGCAATGACACATAATAAAGATTTCAACTCACTTTTCATCTCTTTTATAAACCAACAAATCGGTTATCAGTTTACTCAGTAGTTCTTCTGTTACCTGAACAAAAAGAAGATATTTTTATGTTGTTTCAATCACAACCACCAAAAATAATTTATTTATTTATATAACATTAACTGTATCATTTTCCTTAAAACCAGACTTTAATAAGTTAAAGATGGGCAGGTAAAATGTATTAGCACAGCAGCAGTTGGTTTTAAATAGAAATTAGGGTGATTAACTGATATTGGAAATATGACACAACAAACTGGTCTAAACCTAAGTTAACTTTTCTTTAACCGGCAGCATAAATAAATATTTACTCTTCAACTTCATCCTCTATGATGAAGTGTTATTCACCTAAGGAATTATAATTCCTGATGGTATACAGTGTGACGTATTACTTGAAGGGGCGTGGCTACAGTAAAAGCCGCTCACAAAATATTGGATGGTGCACAATGTTTTGACGTGTGATGCCAACGAACACATATGTTTTGCCACAAGTTGCTGCAAAAAAGCGTGCCGTCATTCACTGTGTCGTCAATGTGGCCGTTGAACAGCCATTCGAAAAAGCCATAATATCATGAACTCTTCTAATACTTTCTGTATTATTCAGAGTATTTATGGGTGTAAATATAAGGATTGAATCGATATTTGATGGTTCTCATTTTGATATGAAAAACAGTTGGATTGTTTAAGTACGCATGAAGCCCTTTGGGCTTCACACACCTTAAACAACCCAACTGTTTTCCACACACAAATGAAAACCATCAAATATCTATTCAATTCTTAAATATCGTGCAGTATATCTTGATGGTTTTATAACTGAGAACTTGGTAACCACCATGGAAGTAGATAAGGTACAAAACTGTTTGCTCTGTGATGTTCTTTAAAATTACACAAGGATGTATGCTTCTCCATATTGCCTTCTGATGGCAATTATATTCCAACGACAAATAAGGACACCAAGCTGCACAAACTATATGTCAGGCACAACTACACTTTTACACTAAAGTTAAGTTATGGCAACTTGTAGATCAATTAATGGAAAACTAATTTGCATCACAAAATTTTGGCAACAGATGCTCACCAAATCACTCAACCATGCTGTATAACCCTTCAATCTTTTTGGTGGTGGTATATAAATAACAGATATGGTCAATGTTGCATGAAAGTCACAATTTTTAGATCTGCAGTAACTAATCCCTTGGTTCATTAGGAAAACATTTTAGGTTCCATGTGAACTTTTCTGAATGTTTAGTAAAAATACTTTTGCAAATTTCAACTTTGGTATACTCACATTTTGTCCAAAGTAATGAAGACCAAAACAATGTTTTTTTCTTTCCGAGTTGTAAACTGCCACTGGAGTACTGATAAAAGAATGATGCCTTCTGTGGTTTATAGCTTCACTGAAATTTAAAAACCAACTGCCCTGAATGATTTGAGTCTTTGTGTGTTTTAATGTTCACCCACTGATAAATATATGTTTTTGTACCAGTTCAAATTTAAATAATCCTGTAAATCAGACTTTTGTTTCGGTGCAAACAACGGGTCAATAATCACCCATTTGCAATTCCAGTTATTCCCCGCAATTTCAAAATAAATTCCTAGTAGAAAGTCATAAATTCAATGTCAAAAGCGTGTTCTAAAAAACCATAATGCTAAGCCGCTATTGGACGGAAAGGGAATTAGCAAAGGGAATTAGCAATCCATTTATGTTTTAAATTTAAACAAGTCCCAAAATAGTAAATATTACGAAAAGAAATAAGAAAATATGATGCTAAAAGAACTACATTTAAATATGGTCACTGCCAAACCCAGTACCTTCGAGTTGTAGAGATCAAAGTGAAACTACCCTCGTCGGATGCTAATGATAAAATATCTGACAGTATGACATGCAAATGGAAAATACAAAACAGTCAGAAGTATTGGATTATAAAAAGCAATATAGTCCAATTTCTATTGTTGAATCTCCCTGGAAAGTGCCTAATCTATTATTGAATCACTGAGGTACACTGTATCAATCATAATGTAATTAAAATAAAATAACTGTTTGAATCTTTTCACATGAAGTTTGTTGTGAACTCCAAGAGAAATTTAATACCTTAATTATGTAGGACTGTTGTTATTATGATGTTACAACGTCATTTTGATGATAAAATCTTAATGTCAACTCTGCAAAAAAAATTACTCAACCACTATTAGTACTGATTACTGTATGTATTAAGTTTCTTTGAGAATAACGTCCCAAATGTAGCAGGCTTATGTTGCTCATGCAAGACATGAATCATGTATTTCTTTTACCTGGACAAATATGGGCTTTGACAAGTTTTTTAATTCAGTGCAGAAACTACAAAGTAAGTTTTTCATGTGTGCTAATTATTATATCCCTGACAGCAACTATGGTCAAACATCAATTTGCTTGGTTAATTTTGAGCACTGGAACTACTTTCATTATATTGGTAAATATCTCACCAGTTACTGTCTTCACAATTTATCATTACTTGGACTTCTGTCAGGAGTGACTGGTACTGGAAAAAGTAAGATAAGAAATTAATCTTTTAACTAAAATTATTATGCAGATTAATTGTAACATTATTGTGTTATTCTATGCACATGACTGCATTACTTTTGATTATTTTGTTTCCATGTCTCTCCTTTTCATTCAGCTGTTTCTATTAGGATTCTGCTTAATGTGATACTGAAGAAGCAGTAACATAAGTACACAAATTTCAAGTATGCCAAGTACCATGCATGAACAATCACTAGATTTAGAATTTGACAGGTACGAATCACAGAACAGATATAAGGAACTCAGGAAATGTTATTATAATTTGTCTAGTTCATGATTTAATGCCTTTTCTTTGATCCAGAAACACATCATTTTTAGAGTGATAACCTTTTCAACTTATTTAGCAATTTACTTACCCAAGTATTAATAGTATCAATACCAATCTTTAACGATCTGCCATCACTATGCTTACTGTGTTCAGTAACCTGTAAATCATGAATCAATTCATCAATCATTGAATGAATCAGATTTTACTCATTATAATTTCATAAAATGTGAAAAAAAAATTCTTCGCTCTCCTTAAAAGTGGGCTTTTTTAGATACAATGTTTGCATTTTTCCCAACAATTTATTTTTCTGCGATGGAATAACTTTGAACAATTATTAATATTACCTTGCATGAACTGCACACAAAATGTTCTGGTTCGTCAGCCTCCGACATGCCAATACATGATGGATGGAACCAGTTTTCACATACTTCACAGAACCAAAAAAGACTGAAACACAAGTACTAATTATCTGATGTTAACGGTATAAAGTAAACTGTTGTTGGAAATTTCACTATTAAGTAAATGTTTTCAGTGCTAAAAATTTATGATCGATTTTTAACTTCATGATTACTTATTTGGGAATGTGAACCATGCACATGAGTTACATTGCAACTGTTTACATTATTTCTGAATCATACACTGTTGCTTCATCAACTGCCTCCCTGTTAAATGATACTGCCTCTATCTGGGAGCGAATCCGCACCGTCACTGCGACAGCGCCTAGCCCTGCAGTTCCGACAACGCTTCCAATTGAGCTAGCCGGGACAACCCCTCAAAAAAGGTTGTTTGGATAGCATTTCCATGCAACATTAACACTGTAATGGTGCACTTACATCAACCATTTAAATGTTGTTTTTGCTGATCATTTAACAACATTTTTAAATTTAATATTTTTAAAAAGATTAAGTCACAAATGACTTGAAGATGCCTGGTGGTATGCACAATCAAAAATGACTTTAAGATGCCTCGCAGCATGCCCCAATCAAGAGCTGTCAGAGGAGACAACGCGCTTGACTATTTGATTCATTTAAAATAAATGCAATTTAAAAGACTGACAAAACAACAACTATGGCCAAGCATGCGTGTGCAAATTGCAATAATATTAATAGGTGAATGTTAAGGAGCAAATTGATTTAAAATAACAGAAAACAATTCTTAATAAACCATAAGTAATAAACTGAAAAGGCGAATATATATTCCAAGTTTAAGTTCATATCTCAATATATATGCATATTTTGGTTTATGCAGTGACATTCAAGTGAAAATGGGGCATAACTTGAAAAAAAATTTTAGCTGATGTGTAAGTCTTGTTGGTAATAATGTAGATTTTGATAAATATTTCAATTTTGAACATTATATCTCAAATGGTTTCCAAGTTATGGACAAAAGGGAATATTTTGTTTAACAGACGCCGACGTCAATGCTTAGGCTTATGTGTACGTTATGCTCTTGGAATAGTAGAGCTAAAAAGTACAATTTTACTGGACATTTAATTCATGACAATTTAACTACATACCGACCATCATCCTTCTTTAAGTGACATATACAGTAGGATTTCCGTGTCTTCTTCTTGTATGGTATGTAAACAAAGGATGATTTTTTTCTCTGAAGCACACAAGTACAGTAAGCTGGTAAATTTTTACCATTAGAACAAATGCATTTCATTGATGATCCCTATACATATCCAATACTCAATTGAATAGAATAATGTTTCTGAAGAAAATATCTCTTCAATCGATCCAGACAAACTCTAACAGCCAAAACTTCATCTGTATGTCCCTAATCACCGAGATAAGTTTTAAAAGTTTCATAAAGACAACCATATTTTTCCACTAGAACTTAGCTATTCAGATGTGTCGCCTGACAAAATTTTTGTTAGTCGACATAACAAATGTTCATTAGTTTTTTGTTGTACAGTAATTAGAAATGTATTTGCACACAATTCACATATAAAATAACCTTTTAATTGTCTCATTGCAAGATACATGCACAACAAGTTATGCCTTTGGCAAGAAATGCACTAAAAATCAATCAAAGGTGAATAATTCAAAAACGGAACAAGGTAGAGTAATGGTTCTTGTGCACTGCACTTCAAGTCATTGCTAGAAACATGCACACCAAGTTTCGAGTCAATTGAACCTATGGCGACAAAGTTACACTCCAGACAAGAAACATGCATACCAAAGTAATACTGATCATGCCCACCACACTTCCGTCCAATGTCATTGGTCAATAGGTAAAATTTCAACAAAATTCATTCTTAGTATGGTACACTGCAATTCCTCTGAATGTCCTTGTCATAGGGGCAAAGTGTCATGGATATATCAGTGACTAATAAATAAACAACAGGTGGTTTGGCAGAACAGGAAAGCATGATTACCCAAATAATCTGATCAAATTGCAGGTAAACAGAATAGATGTCATCTGGTAAATTTACCATTTTCCTTTCTGAGCGAAGAATGTATCCTTTCTCATCCACAACCATGCTCTCATTTCCAGTCTCAGTTCTTTTGATGCTCTCATTTCCTGACGACCTGTCCTGGATTTCAGTAGGCATGGTACAAGTGTCTTCAGTATTTGCAGATGAGCTGCACTCGATCTCAACAGGGATCTCATTTCCTGACGACCTGTCCTGGATTTCAGTAGGCATGGTACAAGTGTTTTCAGTATTTGCAGATGAGCTGCACTCGATCTCAACAGGGATCTCATTTCCTGACGACCTGTCCTGGATTTCAGTAGGCATGGTACAAGTGTCTTCAGTATTTGCAGATGAGCTGCACTCGATCTCAACAGGGATGGACTGGAATTTAACATTTGCAGAATATCAATATTATAATGATTTGAAAATGATTATAAATGTTAAGTGACAAGTGTTCTGACTACTATTGATAACTACACTTTAATATGTACAGTAACAAACAACATCCTTCTTTGTTAATGATTACAAACAATTCAACATACGATTTGCAACAAATTTTATGTGATCAAATATTTACTAAACCTGTGCACCAAAAAAATGCAATATGCATATCAGGAATGGCCACATCAAGCATACACGGCCTCCCCACACAGCCGAATATCTTGGCTCCAGAGTTATTTGTCGCAGTACATGTATTCTAAAAGCCTACTTATTGGATTGTCTGCCCTTTCACTACTTTATGGTGTACCATACTATAAGTCAACCAATAAAGCATGGTTCATAATATTTCTCCCATCAAAAAATTCAAATGGTTGCCGGGTAACTGGATAAATTATTTATCTATAGGCTGAAGCTATCTGTATTAAAAATGTTTGTTTTTTGGTGTTTTACAACCATTTTCAACATTATTTCATGTATATCAGGCGGGCATTTTACCTAACCATCGTTCCTGGAAAAGACCATTACTAGATGCCAAAGTTCATAAGCAACTGCCTCTTTTCTCACTTAATTATTCTCGTCTTTAGCAGGGATTGAATCTACAACCCTCCATCCAGAGATTACAAGTCTACAGCTGTATCCCCTATAATTTGGACCTGGACATATTTACAAATGAATATGACAGTTGAAAACTCTACAGTTATTACTTAAAAGACATACCTCATTGCACTGTGGCTGTAGGTCTGCATTATCACTGGGGAAAATGGTTGTAGGAGGGGTGCTGGTCTCACTTTCTGTAGGGTCAATAGCTTGCTCTTATTACAAGAATCAATTGGAAATTTACATGTTTATCACTAAATATTTTAGTAAAGATCAAAGAAATTTAATATGGTGTTTGACATATTCAGTTTTCATGTTTGTTGGGGTTTTATGCCTGTTCTTAGCTGTAATACAACGCTATATACCGGTGGTCAGTTAACCTATCCAGTTTTCTAGGTTTCTTAATCACCATTAACCTTGTTAACATATAATGAACCATAGACATTATGTTAATGATCAAATTTCCAATGTGAGTGGCAGGACTGAGGATCGAAATGACAACCTCTGGATTGTAACTAACTTATTCACTGCGCTACTAGGAACGTGTTTAAAAATTCAGACTATTAATTAGATGAACATTTACTTTTGTGATTGGACCCACTTGTGGCAGAATGTGCTACTTCCTGAAACTGCTCGATGGGTGAGCAAAAAGTATGTGATACCGCTCAAACAGGATAAGCATAATCATACTGCTATTAAATGATCCTTAGCTTTACAAGTCTCAACACAGTGTAATTTCTTTTTGTTGAAAATAATATGACAGCAGAGGCCATACATACCTGCAGCATATAGCAAACAAGCTGCAATAGACTTTCGAGTTTGGATTAACTGTTCTTGGGTCAAGTTGAACTGGAGGTTTCTGCCATTTAAGAATCTCTCTGCTAACTGCAATTTATAACAAGACTTGTTATTAAGACTGAGCTCTTCAGCACTTCAATAATGTAAATGAAAGAAGATTTGCAAGTAGGTTGCCATATCCCAATCTAATAATCAGAATTGTCATTGAAAACCTTTTAAAAAGAGTACAAATTCACAATAAATTAATCATTAGCACAGCAAATAATGAAAGGTCTATTGTAAACATGCAGCATTTATGTAATTTTACTGCTGATACTGACTTCAGTACGAGTGAAATATACAGTGCTAAAAATAGTGTGAAGCTTAAAGAAAGAAATGGACATACATGTATATTAAGTACATTATAAAAGGTACCAACTATTTACTATGCAAATGCCATGATACAGATAAAAATATTAGAGCTGATTACCTTCAGTACATACACTCCACAACTAAGACTATCTGGCTGCTTTGCATGGACAGGTGATTCCATGGACCACACATCAGCCACACCTTGATCGACATTTTCAGTGTATCTTGCATGTAAAAAGGAACTGCAAACACATCAGATATTGGGTGCTTGTTTCTTCTTAATAAGACTTTCCATTTTATTTACCATTAAAATGGTATCTACATGCATTCCTAATTCTGAATTTCGTAAATCATTGCATACATGGTTTATTTTTTACACAACTAATAAAGTGTACATAAACAGAATAACACTATATATGTATATATCTGAAATTCGTTTTTTTTTTTAATATTCTTGCAGTCATCTACTGAGAGAATGACCTGCTTAAAATAGTTTTGTCAGAAATAGCAATTTCATTCATGATAAAATTCCTAATCACAAATAATTCTCAGATAATATTTAAACATTAACATAATAAAAAAAAATATTGTTTCTCAAAACAATTTACAATCTCCTAGTAAATATTACATACACTAATTCTGAAAACAGTGAAATAGAAATAAGTCATGAATGTCATCCTGGGCAACCATTTTTCACAGTAACAGCTATGCCCCAATTGAAGAGGTATTTTGTGGAGAATCATACATAATTTGTTTTTACATTTATTAGCCATACATAACCAACCATTGTCTAAACTGTTATCATTTTTGAACAAGAGCAGTACAAGAAGACAGCAAGATTGACTATTGGATTTATTTTAAATAAATTCAATTCTGAAAATAAATATGTTTGTGATGTAGTTTATACGAAGATGGTTGTTATTTCATTTTAAGATATACACTATTTATTTTACATACATTATGTTGAAATGGGGAATCAAAGAACAATATTTATGAAATATCAAGGAGCATAAAATCGCTTTACACCATATGGGACTATAGGATGAAGCAATATGCAAAATATCAGGCTGCTGCTTGTTATAGTTGCTTAGAAAACTGCAACAGAAATTTTGTTATGGACAGAATCACGAACGGACATACAAGGATAAAACAGTATACACCCTCTTCTTCGAAGCGGGGGTATAATGAGTGAAAAACGATATAACAGTAAAAAAATTTAATATTCAATATTAAGGTTTAGACCTGTTATATTCACTTTTGCTGATTAGGATTTTGTTGTTTTCCTTTCCAAGTACATTCATTTAGACATCACATGAAGAGTTTTTAAAAACATTTACAACGTGAAACTGAAGAAATTTAGTATTTTAGAAGAGGCCCTTTTACAGGGCTGTGAATACCAAATTTCAAAATCAGCTGAAAATTGCGGCAGGGGGTCCAGGGGATCGACGTCCAGGGCGAAGCTCTGGTGGGGGCCTAGGGGGGTGAAGCCCCCCAGAAGCTCCTGGGAGTTTAGCTTTTGGCAGTGTCTAAAATGCCTTAAAATATGCAGTTAGCTGTGTTCATTGATGTACTGAAAACATCTGTTCTTATTTTAAAGTTCCCACGAATGATTGCAAATCCGCATAATTGGTAATGATTGCAAATCCGCGTAATTGGTGACTTTACTGCATAGCCTACAGTGTGCCTGACCAGCTAGCGAAATCTTGTCAAAAAAGTCACCACTTAGAACATCGTCTCGACCTGTTCCTTGACTTATTGAAACACTACAGTCAAGCCACGCAAACTTGTTAGCCACACTATTGTCAATTTCTTTTATTTTCTGAGCATCTTTATCGCTCAATTTTAGCAACATCTTCAACTTTTTCTTAATTCCACCAACAAACAGCTGTAACAATTTGAACAACTCGCGCTACTGTAAACCGTAATTTGATTGGTTCTGCAGACAAAGCCATTTCTACAACACTATGAACCGACCAATAGAACGACAGGTAACATTCGTACGTAGATAACGATAAAATCCATCGGGTTCGGTATAAAAGTAAACGAATACGTACGCGTGAAATCGGAAATCGCATTGAACCAGTAAAAGTGATATACCAGCCCCCCAAATTTCTCCTCGAATTTACATCGATCTCAAAATTTGTCCTGGCGGACCAAAAATCGCGGAAATCCGCGAATCCGCGGAAAATTCACAGCCCTGCTTTTATTTGGAAAAATGGGCTGTAGAATCAAACATATTATAAGCTAAAATTATCTCTAAATCTTTCAAAAAGTGTAAAATTTGTGACGTAAAGGCTATTTGTTTAGCAAGTTCGAGTTAAAACAACAACAACAAAACTGCACTAAATAACATCTCAATTCAACATGAAGACAGTTCAACTGAAAAAAAGAACCAATTGAAATCTCCAACAACGTAACCAATTGAAATCTCCAACAATGTGACTTACTACCATCGTTGCAAGATCACTTGCATTGCATTATCCATTTCTCCAAGTGGATTCATGTACACTAATTTATGTTGAATTGGGCAGATGATCTGTCAAATATTGATTAATGATAACTTTATTTGAAATATGGACCAAAATGCAACAGAAATACTGGGGACAGGTGCAATAACAAAAGCACTGCCAGTTCGTCTAATAAATATTCACTGTGGACTTTAAGTCTTTGACGCTATTTCCTGTTTCCTAAACATTTTAATAACTGCTTGGCCTGCTATCAGCACATGGAACTGAAGTTTCAAGACATGACAAATGCAGACTGACCAACAATTAATAGTGCAGTTTTCAGAAATTATACATTACCAATAAAGTCCAGTGAAAACCGCCTTCATTAACAGCTCCAATGCAATACTGATAGTTGAAAATATTCTCCTGCAATCAAATCAGATGCGTAATATTACTTGGCAAACTAAAAAGATCAAAATGCTGTTAACATACTAATATTGTCCATATTACAATTTTAATAGTTCTGTACTGGGCATTCAAAGTTACATACAATTAAAATTTTGTGGATTTACGAACTTCCTGATTTTCTGAGCTTACAATGTGTCTGGTATGTAAATAATGTTAAATTTCATCTAGACACGTAATAAATTACACAACCAATGTACTATGGATTTTCCACATCTCCTTTCATGAATGGAAAGCCATAGACTGATGTTGGTCGCCAAACACATGTTAGTTGGCGCAATGGTTAGGTTGTAAGTGTAACCAAGACACTTTTATGACATTCAAATAATTTCAAACCAATCATAATGACTTACAGACTGAACTGACCAATTAAAACTTTCCATAGTTTTTTTTAAATGTTCATGCGCCGTCACGAAAGTTAGATCTACAGGCTCAGATAAGAACGATAGACTGACTGTTAATTATCACACAGTTTATTAATCACTTGAATCAAGCAGTAATAATTTGACTGAGGTTCATTTGTGAATCTTGGTGGGTTTTTTGTGCCAGCTACTAACTCACAGAAACAAGATTAGAAAGTTTACTAGATTAGCAAGCAATATCTGCGAATCAAAGACTCATGTGTAATACTGGTGTGCTTAATAGTTAATAAACAGAAAAAGTACTGGTGTGCTTAATAGTTGATAAACAGAAAAAGTATCAACAATAATTTAGAAAATTCTCTGTTTACCCTACGTAGCAAAGAGTGTATGTCATCATTTCCACTGAAGATTGATGTCATTACAACACAGCTTATATGTAAAGCATTATTAGACTGGCACAAGAGGTGAAGATAGGAGTCAATCACCTGAAATTAAATAGTAATAAAACAAAACATAATAATCAGGGCTTTTTTTCCTTGTTTAGCAGGGGCCGTTTATGGGCGCCATCCCTCATAAATTTTTTTAAAATCATGCAGTTTTCCCCAAAAAGTCACTTTACATCAGGTTTTTTCATTCCCCTTGAGAGAAAAAATCACGCTATTTTCCACAAAATTGTAGGGTGTTGGCCCCTTCCCCTGGCAGTGAAAAAAAGCCCTGATAATATAATTGTGTTCTGCTATTTTCTTGAACAACCAGTTCAACGAAATTAATTATTTTTGAAAGTGGAAACCAACGAATGGACTGACTAGATGGCAACTAGAACCGAATGAGGTATTAAGTGTGACATTACCATAATAATAATAATCAACAAACCTCATCAGACAGCGCTTTCTGAAGAAATTGAATTGATCTTGTTGTCAAAATGTAGGGGCCTACTCTGCCTATCTGGTAGAACAAATCAGGTGGCGAGTTCCATATCTCATCCACCACTGAAAAAAAACTCATAACTATGCTGTCTTTTTACATAAGATATCTACAAGATGT
Organism: Corbicula japonica; assembly: GCA_038501625.1. Taxonomy (NCBI): domain Eukaryota; kingdom Metazoa; phylum Mollusca; class Bivalvia; order Venerida; family Cyrenidae; genus Corbicula; species Corbicula japonica. Next base: position 16,830 of record JAZAYU010000692.1, on the reverse strand, counting down.
ATGAATAATCTCCAACTTCAAAGATCCTATACCTTGGTTTCAATTTCTTGAAACAATTTTAAGTTTCGGTTATATTTCTTTCTGATACAGAACATTCAGTTTGATTCTCATGGGAATCTGTCAATCTTATAGCATCCTGAAAAGCATGGTTCATTAAGAGAGAACAAAGCAAAAATCAGCTTCTGTGGTTTTACGCCTTTTTTCAGCAATACTTAATTTAACGTTATATACCAGAGGACACTTAACCTATCCAGCGTTCCTGAGTTTCTTAACCAGTACTAATCTCTCTCTCGACAGTAACTCACACAACCCCACATGAATAACAGGTGGGAGGTAAATGACCTTTAAACACATTGTTCAGCATAAAATCATCATACAGAATGTGACCAATCCACTCACGTATTGTAAAGCCAGTGACCTATCCAAATAGTTACCATGCTTAAGTACTGGTATTCATTGTCTTAAAAATTCCAAAAGGTGTTTAAGTCATTGAACTGTAAAATGTTTTAATCTAATGCAAACCTTCTATGAACGGCATGTGTTCTGGACTAATGGACTCCTCCGTTTCTGAATGTTCAGTAAGTCTGATGTCACTGTCCATGGGAACATTTTCTTCCACGAGATTTGTAGACTGTGAGGCTGTACATTGGTGGCTACTTCTCACAACCTTTGGTTTAAGTTGAAATGTCTTTGTTTTATGTCTAGTTGGAATTCCACATATTTTTGGAGAGTTATCATCAAGAAATGTGTCTGTTTCGAATAATTTCCGTTCAACTTCAAGAAGAACTGCAACATTGTCACTTGCATACAAATTATTTTGTATGTTTTTCAGCAATTCAACACAGGTTTTTCTCACACTCACTGCATCTGTTGTTTTCTTTGAAATGGGGTCATCTGGTTCATCCATTTTGGCACATGTGTTTGTATCAACAACTGGGCTATTTTCTTGTGTGGACATATCACCATCCTGCAGTTTTTCACCTACATGGAAGGCATCGCTAGACACAGTCTTTTCAATATCTGCATCAATGTTGAAACATGGTTGACTGGTATATATACTGTTCAAAGCATCCCAACCATAATCTGGGAAGTGTTCAAACACTGCCAAGATATGCTTACATGGCCAATGATGTTTCACGAAGTCAGGACATGAACAACATGGAATGTTGTGTTCATAATCAACACTGTATGTATTTCCAGATTGGCTTGACAAGGAAAACTGAACAAATTCAGGTTTCAGATTTATCTGTATTTGGCCTTTATCTATCACTTCGACCTTTGGAGGCATTCTCTGTAGACAGTGATTGATGAATGCCAGTGGCTTTCCCTTCAAGAACTGTGGTAGATGGGGTGAGTACTTCCTAAACTGTTCCAGTGACATCACATTGTTTCTCACATATCTGGAATGTAAACAAACAGTAAAAAAAGACAAGAGCACTTCACATGTCAGGGCACTCTTTTGGCCGTTTTTGGGGCCGAATATCGGCCTCATTCTCCTCTCAAAAATGTATGTTTTTTTCCCCTATTTCAGAAAAAAAAATCCTTGGAAATAAAAAACAATTGAAAGGGACTCCAGAAAATGTCTGTAATTATTTTTCTGCGCAGTAAAGGGAAAGTAACCGCTGCGAGAAGTCTGAAAACATTCCTTCACTAGTAACTTCCCCTTACTATATACTCTCCAATGAAATCTCTCATTTCACAGCCAGTTTTTTATGGAGATTTAATTTATAAACTTAAAAAGATAAAAGGCGATGTTAATTTCTCCCGGTTATTCGTAAAAACTATCTGTAAATTTAAAAAGAAAGGTTACCAACATGATATTTTACAGCGCTCTGCAGGCCTGGTGATTAACCCATCTACAGTTGATCATTTTGCTTACCTCTTTGGTTGCACGACGGTGGCAGGGGTTTAAGAGTTTATGAAGGTTTATGGGGAAATCTTTTCTTAAAAGAACCTAGAAGCTCGATTTGTTTCTTTTATCCCTGTCATCGTGTTCTTGCTGATTTTACTCCAGATGCTCTGGTCTCGGTAAGATCATTGAGTACCCGCCCTTTGGCTTTGCAATGCTATTAAATTCTTATGTTTATATGTTTGTATGCTTTTGCATGCAACATTGTTGAGCTGATGGTTGGGTTGGAGTTATTTCACCAAGACAATTTGTACTTGTTTTGTAATACGAGAACCAGTTGGGGCAAGTGTGAGGTTGGTGCACCTTAGAACCTGGTTTAAACCCCCAGTGGCAATTTGTTTTGCCACTGACCGTTCCAAGGCGGTAACCCCTCTGGTTCTCACTTTTGTTATTTGTTTGTGGCGTCCATTTTGAAACTGATTATTATTATACCATGCTCTCTTTTCCTCTCTACTGTTTGGCTGTGTGGGGAGGCTGTGTATGCTGCATGTGGCTATTCCTGATATGCATATTTCATTTTTTTCATAACTAATAATGTCCGATGAAATCTCTTGAAGGAGATCGGGTTCGGATATATTTGCAGTGTTTGGATATTGCCGTTGTAAACAAAAATGTTGACTTTTTATTATGGCATGGAATAAAATGTTTAATTGACATTTTTTCTTGTGTAAAATTAATGACGAACAAAGTCAGTTTCTATTTCCAAAATCACATAAATGATGAAGAAAAACAAATCATTTAGAAGATAAACATTTTTGAAAATTTGTGGACTTTGGAGATCATGTAATAAAGTGACTAGAAACTACTACTGTGCGGAACTATTTATAATTGTCCTCACTTTTCCTTCATGGACGGGAAGAACTTCTTCAACAAGATAGTCAGGAGTGATGTCAAAGTGCCACCAAATCCGTTTTCCTTTAAGAAGTGCTCTTTCAGCAGTCGATGCTGTCTTTCAACGCCATTTGTTGTGTTGACGGAAACGTTTAACATCATCTGTCGGTAGCACTGTACCCACCTCTGTAAACAAACGATACTTTGAGTGACATTAAAACAATGTTTTACAAATCATTTTGTGGATTTTGTGGATTGGTTTAAAAGTCCTTCAGTATAATTTGTATTTGAAAAATTCAAAGTTTTTCAGTAACAGACAGCAAGATAATGATAAAGCAAATGTCTGTTTCCTGTATTCTGCACGCCCTCAGAGTATTATCGGTCCACCAAACAAGTATTGTATTACGGATACTAAACTGATAAGAACCAATGCAGCCTTTCTTACAAATATAATTCATACATATAAGATATGGTTCTTAATAACTGCACTCACTAACAAAATGCACAAATTTTAGCACTTTCTGGGATCAATAAGGGACCATTACTCTGGAACTATGATTGGATTTCACAGATTCATCATAGAATCAACTATTTATTGATGTTATAAAGGTTTTGTGCAAGTTTGTATAAACTATACTGTATCCTCAATACACTAATGCTCCTAATTCTGCAAAATTGCAAATTTGTAACATTTGTAAAATTGTGTATTAGTTATTAACAACATGTGGTTCATCATGCCTAGTAAATAAGGTGTAAGTGGCACAAAATTTTATTACTAAAATTAACTCATGGTCACAACTACAGTTAAGTTAAATTACCTTGCATTCCGGCAGCCAGCGCTTGTCAATCCAATTCTGTAAAGCTGTGTTGGTACCATATATTTCCATTTGGCGAAGATTGGTAACTTCCTGTTTGTAATCATCATCAGTTTTGCTGTGTGCAATCTTTCGCAGTCTAAAGTTGGAAAATAAACTAGATACAGAATGCCATGAGAAAAACAAAATATTAGTGGACTAGTAATATTCAGCAAATCAATTCATCCCAATATTTTACACTGAGATTTTTCAAAGTCTGCACATTGTCTGAATGAGATGAACATATTACCAAAGTTTCATGAAATTTGATCCAGCAGTTTGGAAGTTACTGAGCAAATATGAAATACAAGGTTCAAACCTTAAAGACTACTAATGACCTTGACCTGGAGCCGGCCAGGTTGGAACATGGGTTCTGCACATCGTCTTGATGGAATGAAAAATTTTACTAAAGTTTAATAAAATTCATTCCAGGGGTTCAGAAGATATGAACCGTACATGAAATACATGGTTCAAATCTTCAACGACCTTGACCTTGAGCCAGCCAGGTTGGACCATGCATTCTGCACATCAACTTGATCAAAGTTTCATGATATTCATTCCAGGGGTTTAAAAGATATGAACCTGACACGAAATACATGGTTTCAGTCTTCAAACACCACTGGTGACCTTGACCTTGAGCCGGCCAGGTTGGAACATGGGTTCTGCACATCCTCTTGATGGGCTAAACATTTCACTAACGTTTCATTTCAGAGGTTCAGTAGCTATGAACCAGACACGAAATACAAAATGTTATTTTATTTTATTGAAGGTCAGCGCTATTGACCTTTGACCTACTGACCTCAAAAAATACGGATCATCTACCTCTGATGACAAACCTCTGTACTAAATCAGTGGACTGTATGCCTTATCGTTGTCTAGTTATTGATCAGACAGACCAACCAAGCGAAAGATGGACGACATATGCAAAGCAGTTTATCCCCCGCTTCTTCAAAGGGGGCCAAGATAAAAACTTACACAGGAGAGCACACTTTTTTTTTGGTAGTGTCACTAATTGGCAGTAATTGGTCAAGGCATGAGTTCTTTGAACAATGATCCGTTTCACACCCTCTCTTTTAACCAGATTAAAATCATGTCAGTCTCTAATCTCTCCCTTCGGGGATGAGTAAGAAAAATCCTGGGTATTCATAATATACACGTCCGTGTCAAAAATTCTCAGGTCAATTACCACAAGTATAATAAATTAAAATGTATGAAAGTAGTTGCTATAGATTTTATTATATTTGTACTTTTCTTCATCTTGATATGATTAAGATAAGTGGAAAATCATCACTGGTTAATAATTTAAAATGCGGTTAATTCGTTAACTGCTTAACCTGACACATCCCTAAAACAACCTCAACTTAAGATCAGCATAAACCTGCTGGTTCTGAACAAAACTTGATATTCTGTAAGGTCACCAGAAATGTCTCAAGTTCATCAGCTGCTAAGAGTTAAAGCTGAATATCTTACTGTTTTAAAATGGCATCTTTCTTGTCAACAACCCCATTCTTCTTTGCACCTAACCACCGCTGCCAAGCCTGCTCAACGTGAAACGAGCACAACAGAACTTTAGTTCCTGCAATACAAGTAAGCATGCATTTCACTGAAGAAGTTAGCATCACAAAATTTTGCTCAGTCATGTCACCTCTGAGAAACGTGATGGACTGATCCACATGAAAAATTTGTCACACACATCTACACTTCCAGCAGAACATGTTTAAAGTTTGAAGTAATACTGTAAAAGACTGCAGAAGTTGTTCGCATTACAAGATTTTTTTTAACCATGCTTCCCTCCCAAAAATTAATGGACTTATCCATATGAAAAAAAAACATGTGTCACATAAAATTTACACATGAATAGATGTTAACATTTTCAAGTCAGTATCTTGAAAACTGTATATATAGTTTACACAACAGACCAACCAACCAACCGACCAACTTGATGATGACTCCTATAAAATCTCTGAAATGGATCCTTTGCTATAACAGAATTAGTGCATGACAATACAGTTTAACCTGCCTTAGCAGCCACTTGCATTCAGCAACCACCAATCTTAAACAGCCAGTTTGAATATGCCTTAAACTGACATTTGGTTCGTATGTTTACCTGTCTTTAACAGCCACCTGTGTTAAGCAGCCACTTTTTGTGACTCCCACTGGTGGCTGCTTAAGACAGGTTTGTCTGTATTTACAAAATGTTATATGTAAAAACCATCCCAGTATCAGCTAGAGCACACTTATTTTTTCAAGTTTTCAAAAAGAATCTGAAATTATTTTTTTTAAGCAGAGTTTAATTCTGTGGATGAAGCAAACTTTCAGTAGTATATATCACATATATTTGATGCTTTAATATTGTACTCCTTGATACTGGTTCCTGGGCTAAATTTCATACAATGTGGAAGTTATACTGTAATAAAGAGCTTCCTGCAGCTTGTGAAAATAAAAGTGTCACTTTCATTACAAAATGTTTAAAATTAATATATCAGAGACACCAATGGATGCTCCCCCAGTGCCAAACTACAATTTAGTTAGTAAAACAATGACTTTCAGAAGTGACACTTTCTGTTGATTTAACAATAAGACACATTTAGTTTGTTTGCTTGGGTTTATAAAGCCAGTGTCAAAACCATTTCAGACTATATTCTAACCAATACTAACCAATTTCTCGGCAAGTGACTGATTACTTTCCCACTAGAATCACTGCTGAGAGATAAATGAAAAACAGCTGCAATGTCACAATTAAATCGTACCAGAGAAATTTGTGTCCTGTCTGGTGATTGAATCAGCCAACAAATGCCCTATAGACTGTGCAAACTGGGCAGGCAAGACTCATTAGGAATATAAAAATCGGCATTAAGGTTATACCTGGAAATACATTTTCCAAAGCTGAGATTTCCCTCTGGTCGAAATCTGTTATCCAGTATTCAGGACTCCAGCCTGGATTCCAGTCCGCAATTATTTTCAAGGCCTCTGTAATATTTGCTGTTGTTTCCTTCGCTAAAATGAAAGTGGCTACGACCTGATATCCCACATTTGACTTGACACAGACAAACGATAGAGAAACTGTGTACTTGGTTGTATTGTACGTGGAGTCTAGTAAACATATTTCTTCACCATATCTGCAGAGTAATGCCTTCTGGAAGTCTGACTGTATAACGACCAACAGCTGATCAGTCTCTGACCTATGAAATGTACAAACAGTTTTTCACTATCTCCTGTGTAAGGCAGCATGATAACATCCATCTACTTCCTGGGTATTACCAGGAAAAATGATATTGCGATATTTTACTTACATATTGCAATCTACTGCAATTATCTAACATGCAAAAGCATTTAATAGGTTGATTTTATTTTAGAATAATCCAGTAGAAATAAAATGTCCCGTTTCTTCAGGCCTTAATAACACAAAACTGGCAACTTTGCCCTTTTGTTTTCAACATTTTCAAAGTCGTTCAACTGTTTGTTTTCCTTGCATGCCTTTATACATTGGATATTTGAAAACGAAAGTCGACAGTAAAAGTATTACAGTTTATGTCTCAGCGATGCGTTACATTACAGCCCTGTTTCCTTCAATATCACTCTACAGTACAGCAGTGAAAACTATTTCTATTTATCAGTTTCTGTTTATGATTTAATAGTCAAAATATACAGCTTGCACATTAAGATGTATATTGTTTAAGCTGTATAATGTGCAAAATAGCCCACATTAGCATATCACTTACATTGGTCGAAAGAAAATGTGGCTTCCTTCATTACCACTACGCCACTCATCAATGATCTCGGCAACCTTAACCTGGTCATTTTTGTTTGTTCTGAAAGGAAATAATTTTAAATTTTATCAAACTACACAAAATATGGAAAAAACAAAAACCAAGTTGGTTTGGCCTGACCCAACCCTGCCAGTTGCAGTCTGACCACAAGATCCCTTCTGACTTTATATTCTGTATTTAATCTGCTTTTTTTCAATAATTAATAGTTAAAATACAAAGTTGAATTAGCCTTACCAGAACTTTCAGATCCAATCTGATCAAGACAGGAGCGGATTCAGAAGGGATTCTGTGGGGTCGTGCCAACCTGCTTTTTGATTGAAATGTAGGTTTCGACATCGTCTCTGTGAGGTATACATTTGACCAAAAGTTCATGAAGGGGTTTAGCAGTTATGAAGCATACACAAAATACGTAGTTGAAACATTTAAAAACCACTGGTGACCTTCAACTGGCATCGTTGGAAAATGGGTTCTGCACATCATCTTCATGGGGTGAACATTTGACAAAAGTTTTATGCAATTTTTTCCTGGGATTTTAAAGTTATGGGGCGGACACAAAAAAACATGGATCAAACCTTGAACAATCACTGACGACCTTCAGCCAGCAAGGTTGGAACATGGGTTCTGCACATCGTCTTGATGGGGTAAACATTTCACCAAAGTTTCATTTCCTCACAACTGACACAAAGAAAACTGAGGTTAAAATGCATGTACCTTGTATCTCCTAGGATGTTGTAAATGTGATTATACACATCCTTTCTAGTAGGAAAAAATCGTCTATCATTTTTGCTGTGTTCAGGTACAATGTCCTCAGCCAGGTCATTACATCTTCTCTGAACATGCGCAACATTAGTTGTTCCTTGTTGGGCCATTGTTTGGATGCTTTTAATCACCTTTTTGTCCAGTCTATTACCATAGTCTGCCATCTGCAAACAGAATCATAAACATATTAACTTAAATGGATATTGTAATGCATTGCAGATTCTCTTGCAAAGGTGAAAACATGGATATCATGGAATAAATATATTTTCCTTAAGGATGAAATTTCTTAACTCTGTGAGAATAAGCTACTATTTTATTTTGCATGCAATCTGTGTAAATATTACCATGTATTACTGATTACAAACAGTGTGTATCAGTCAGACACCAGGGCTTTTTTTTCCTTGTTTAGTTGGGACTGTTTATGGGCGCATTCCCCTCAGAAAATTTCTATAAAATCATGCAGTTTTCCCCAAAAGGAAACTTTGCATCAGGTTTTTCCATTCCCCTTCGGAGAAAAAATAACGCTATTTTCCCCAGTATAGGGTGTGGGATCCTTTCCAGGCAGTAAAAAAAACCTGGTCACACCTCCTCAGAAATTCAAAACAATACTCGGTCTGACAGGTTTAAACTATTCCTTTCTGAAAGTCATCTTTATAATTGACATTTCACTGATGATTTGTTTAAAAGGCAAACAATTGTTACCCAAATGTGCAAGAAGACTACATGTATATCAGAATTTTTGTGAAAAAGTTTAAACTAAGTCTGAAGTTACTAAAATCAGGACATTTGTCTACGGTCATCTTAACAATTTCTCGAGTTAAAAGTGCTTGCATAAAGAAAAATTCATACCAAATATAAATACTGTATTTTGCACTGATCAGAAGTTATAGCAAAGGCTAAGGCTGATAAAACTTGGATAATTAGGGGCAAACTTCAAGTTCAACATTTATAATGTCTTTGTTCAATTGACACTAAAGTTTTAAATGAAAGCCTTTCATGGTTTCACAACTAAAAACACTTCTAATACATTAAATGCTGTTCAGAAAATTCTACCTTCAGTGCATTCATTTGATATAAAATACTATTACCAAGTATAAACAAAATTATTTTACCCTTCCAATTACATGACTGCCATGTGCTCCGACAAACTGGACCAAAACACAGTATTCCTGTGTCGTTGTGGAGCCAAATTCTTCCCGAAGCTTGCGTGAAACACTTCTTCTCTTCCACTGACTGTCTATTCCCTGAATCTAAGACAAGACATATTGTGTTCAGTATGCAGTTTTGGAATAATATACCTATAATTCCTGAATTGTTCCTCTTCACACATATGGAATCACTTTGGAAAGTGACCTTCTACACATATCAGAAATCCAGAAAAGAGCAATATTTGCTGAGATTCCCTTTGAATTTCAGACTGGGAATTGCTATTTGCTAATTCTCTAAGGCATAAAATGAAACTCAAACATATATCAGCCTATGACTAAATAGAATGCACTGTTTAATATACATGGCAAACATTCTAATATTAAAATAAAATATTTAAATAATGACTATTAGAATAATTCGTTCTTTGGTTTGGTACCTTATAATCAGGAAATCTTATTATTCTTCTCAACTTCACTTTGGCCTCACAATCCATTTTTTTTGAAGTTTGAATGTGACGCCGCCGTTTTGCAGCAAATACATGATCAAAGTGTTCCAGTTCCTGAAATATGAAGGAATATTTCATTATATATTGTTTAATCAAAGGACTGCTTTTAATCCCATTTAAGGGGTTCATTGTTTAGTACATTCTGTCTGTAAAGACATTACTACTACTAACATATGTGTAACCCAGGCAATATTTTATGCCAGCTTGCGTTTTACGTCAATGTTTGTGATAGTTTACTCACTGTGTATGTGTATACATGTATTCAACTGCCTAACTGTATTCCAGGTAGGCAGTGACGTATCTTGTATTGTGTGGTTCAGTGAGTGAGTGCTTGGTGAGCGATTTCACAATAACAAAATAACACGCATGAATTCCCAAACCCCACGAAACCCTCTTTGTTTCTCTTTTCCGTCCTTTTTCCCGGCACTCCGACTCTTACCTTTGTGGGATACAGATCAGATTTAACTTGCACTTTATCTGTTATTGTAATAGATCTTATTCCTTAAGTATACCAATTGATTGCATATTTGGTATATTCATGGCTTAAGGTTTGATTAAAACTAAACCACAGATCCTGGTAAGAATTTATTTATTGTTTTACGAATAGAATAGTTATATGTGAATTGCTGAAGTAATCTGTTTGATTTGGTTGAAATTCTGTGATTTTTTATCTTGTCTATTTCATGAATGTAAATATTCATTCTTTATGTTTTAGGCTATTTATATCGTTACATAAACTCTAAACAATCGAGAAGTAGTTTGTCTTGAAACCCTGCCCTGGTTACAAAATGGCTCCCCAACTGGGAATCGAACCCCGGTCTCCCGCGTGACAGGCGGTGATACTTACCACTATACTGGGTTACATATTTAAAATGGCTTTAGCCCCATCAAGAGGTTAAAACCATTTAAAATTTAATCACAGCATGTGAACATTATTTTCATCCCAACTTATTTCATGTTTTACTCTGTTGATATGGTATATTATTCTGTTGAACTAAGCTGAACATAAAAAAGTACACTGGTTGCCAATATACACATATTTATGTACAGGGAGAGTTTTCATTTCTCGCTGGTTTTTTAATGTTTATAAATTAAAATGTATTGTCCAACAATATTGACCTGTACATGTATTCATCTATTTGGACACCAGCTAAACACCATTCTACTGTCCACATAAACAACAATTACCATAAATTTATACCTTTACACAGCAACTTGTGGCAAAATGTGCATGCACATTTCACAAATTAAAACATTGTGCATGGTCTGATAAAGTACAGTATGAGCAGCTTTTACTGCGGCCATGCCACTTAAGTAATATATCAGCATGAGTACCTTAATACTTCACTGCAAACCAGGGTTGGCACCAATTGACCACCCCTGGTTAAAACCGGCGGTTTTAACCGGTTAAAACCGTCCCGGTCAATACGACCAAAGTGGTCAATAGTGGTCAATACTGGTCAATTGAACTTTTTTTCAATATTTTGATAAAAGAAAGTAAGAAAACAAACCGTTTAACTTTCATTTAATAGACTACTTAAGTTCCTTTAGTACTAACTTCACTTGAACATGCTTTGCACTTAGAAATTGTCTTATTTCCCTCTGACAGTAAATGAGATCATAAAATCCCCAAACAGGTTCTTTTGGCTTCATTCTGGTGGGTTTTTAGACAAAGTAAGATTCTTTTAATGTTAGTGTTTTATCAATGTTCAGCAAAGAATGATTTGGTAACTTGATTTTGTTTATTTAAAGCAAAGGCAATGTGCACCACCAGTAGGTGTTACACTCTTGCTAACTAACACTTGTGTAAGACAATGGATGCTCTGGAGATGGAGGGGTGTTGTGTCACACTTCTATTGTTTATTGAACTTTGGAACATGTCAATTAAGATGCCTATGTGTTAATTTAAGGATTATCCAATAACTATAAAGTAGGTGTTAATACACCTGCCAGTTAACACTTGTGTTTGACAATTGATGGTCAGGAGACTGTGGGGTGATTGCACTTCCTTTGACCTCACAGATCTTTGCAAGTAAACATTTCATATAATGTATGTATTGTACTGAGCACTTGTTCAAAGCTTACAGAACGTTCTTTAACGAATCCATTTCATAAATTACATAAAACATAACAAACATTATATAACTTGAAACTTTTAGCATACTTCATTTATTGATTTTAGTCTGTTACTTGTCATAAATGCCTATAATTATGTCATGTTGTTTATATATACCATAAAGTTTCTATGTACTTAAGAAAATGTGCCTGTAAGCATTGAATGCCCGAAGCTGAATGACCATATATTTTCCAACAATACACATGAGAACTCATGCATTAAACCAATGAAAACAACACCTTATGATTAGTACATTCAAATGATCTTACCCAATCAAATTAATATTTTCACCTAATTTGCCTTGTTTAACCAGCGGAAAATACATTTTTTTTTGCTTATTGAACATAGGCACATACCAATTAAGACGTTGTGTTTATTTAAGGCTTAACCAATAATAAAGCATAAATGAAGTACTATTTAGGCCCATACAAGGGCTATTGTAAGGGTCTAAAGGATTTTAAATGAATTTAGAACATTTTAGACAGTTTGGTTGTGAACAAAATTGAATTAACCAGTAATGACCAGTATTGACCAGAAATGACCACTATTGACCAGTAATGACCACTATTGACCAGTATTGACCACCGGCCCGGTCAATACTCAATTGACCGGTCAATAAGCCAACCCTGCTGCAAACTTTGAGGTTCTAAGTGCTATTAAATAGCAGATATAACACTTTCAACTACACATGTTGAAATCATCTTTGTTTTCCTTTTCCCAACAAATGTACTTCAACTTGGATGTCTGGTTATAAAATAGAGATAAAATAATGTCAAAAAACTATTTGCTCTTAAAGCTTCACAAAGTTTGATATGATCAATTGTACACTTTCAATCACCTTTTTTGACTTGTGTCTGCTAGGTCCATATTGACACTCCTTCAGGTCACAACTTAGGACCACAAATGGAACACCATCATAAGTAACTGGAATTGTGTCACGTCCAGCATCTTCAAATTTAATTCTCATGTCATGAAGTGAAGTTACACCTACATTAAGGTATTGCAAAGATTGCAAATGGCGAAAACATGCTAAAATTTCAAAAAATGAATTTTGGGGGAAATACTTAGTGCCACCTAGATTTTAGTAAATAAATGTATTTAGCTATGGATGTAGTAAATGTTTGAAAACTCAGTTTAGTCTAATTCATGTTCTAATTACCAAGCATATTCTAAAACAAAAGAAAAACCATTTGCATGAGAACTCTGAAACTCATGAACAATATTCCAAAGCAACTGATTCCTGAAATAAGCTGCATAATATGCTGTTCTACAATGTTTAGTGCCAATTTGTCACAATAATGTTAAGGTTTTCAAGAAATTCAAGGAAATCTTACTTCCTGGTTGAAAGTGAATGTGAAAGTACTTTCACTTTGAACCAGGAAGTAAGATTTCCTTGAATTTCTTGAAAACCCTAACATTATTTTAACGAATCGGCACTAAACATTGTAGACCAGCATATACTTATTTCAGGTACAAGTTGCTTTCGTATATTGTTCATGAATTTTAGAGTTCTCATGCAAATGTTTTTTCTTTTGTTTTAGTATGCGCTTTGTAATTAGAACATGAATTAGACTAAATTTAGCTTGCAAACATTTACTACATGCATAGCTAAATATATTTATTTACTAAAATCTTGGTGGAAATAAGTATTTCCCCCAAAATTCATTTTTGAAATTTTAGCACGTTTTCGTCATTTGAAATAAATGTAAAAGATTTTTACTTGTATCAACATACATGTACATGCTTCAGTGCCTTGTGATGGTTGTAATGGGAAGAGTTTGAACAATGGTTACCTCTAGCTACAATTTCTCCGATTGGCTGGGAGTAAACACCCCAGCCAATTGGAAAAAAATAATGCAAAATATGGCATCAGCGAATTCCGATAACAGTTCAAAGCACTCGAAAGCATCATGGCTGTTAAAGTAAATATTTCAGACGACACATCCAAAAACAAAGAAGATTTTAGCGTAACATCGGGAAAAGGTACAAGTTAATGGTAGATAATAATGGAAAAATAGGTTAGTTAGGTATAGGCAGTGGAAATAGTTCATAGCGGCAGAAAGAAACTAGGAAATGCCGTAACCAAAATGAATATTTGCGATCACCTCATCGATGTCAACTAAACTGTATGGCAATGTTTGAGCAAATATGAAAAGCTGTAGCAAAAAATCAGTTTTCGCTACAGGTTAGCATAATATCAGACTCATCTAAGCGTGAATTCTGATTGGACGAGCATTTAAATAGTAGCTAATTTTATCTGGAGACTTACAACGTATATTGAAAATTTAATAGAACCGTTGCAAGAATATGTGACGCGATAGACTCCGAGGCTAAAAACAGCTACTTACATTATCACTCCCCAATCAAAATTCATGCATATACTACTGTGTAACCAAACTCTTTACCTCAGGCATAGTTAATCGGCAAAAATTAAAAAATGGATCTTACCTTCATAATTTCCTAGCCAATGAATGATCGAAGGACAGGGCATTTTTTCAGTTGATTTAATAGCCGTTATTGGTCATGTTCCCAATGGCAAAAGATATACTTTTTTCCCAATTTGAGAAGAAAAATTCCCAATTGAATCAAAACAAACATTTCTGATGAAAAACAACAGCATCAGCACTGCAGCTTTTGCTCTTTAAGCCAGGAATTACTGACTTTATTAAATATGGATGGCAATGATTAAAAAAACAGCAGATAACAGTAACACTTCTTATTCCCCAATGATGCTAAAAAAATTACTAATTTCTGGCAAAAAGACGATAAATTTCCCAAATCCAGGGGTATGGGTCATATTCCCAAAATGGTGAAAAAAGCCCTGACGGAATTCAACAGAGGGATAATGAGATTTTCGATCGATACCTGATTTGGTAAGATTAGAGAAATATTTATTGAGATGCTGATTTTTTAAAAGCTGTGTTTCCTTTTGGCTATATAAAATGGATGTTTCCGTTATCTACCTTCATACATTATATCATTCGGGACATGAATTTTCACAGAACTTGGTATTTGATAGTAAATTCGGTGTGGATAGCAGACTTCCTGAAAATTGAAAAAGAGCGTCGGACATTCAGTCAGACAAGATGTGAAAATCTGTCAGACCGAAACAAATTCTGTCGGACCGAAAAAAGGTTAAGCATAAAAGAAGCCATTTTGAATACAGGAAACAGCGGTGGTACGAATTGTCATAATGACAACTACGTAAAGAATTGCATTTGGATATACTCCATTTATTTCCATCAGAACAGCTTCGAACCAAAACAGCGTGTAAAATTGGTTGTTTTAACATTTTTTTTTTTTAAGGGATTTTTGTCAGACACTCGGTCCAACAACATAAGAAATCACGTCGGACCAGCTCAAATTTCACCGGACAGGTCCGACGGTCCGGAGACTTTCAGTAAGTCTGGGATAGACTGATAACGGTCCCAGTCTATATCAAAACAAAACAATTATACCAACACCATTTGTCAGCAGTTTGGTAGAAAATTACATTCAATGAAAAAAAAATTGTAATGAACTGCCACACACAAAAGAACAAACAACACATACTTGTTACACCAGCCAATTTACGTTTTCTAACGAAGAAACGAGAACCCTCTGACAGCTCCCGTTCTTCTATAATTTTCTCGGCGGCCTCGTCAGATGCTGCACGAAACACTTCTGGCTCAGCCATGTTGTTGTTGTTGTTGTTCTTCTTGTATCTTCCTGGTAACGATAAATTCCACCTTACGCCGTATACGGGTGAGTCAATACTAAGTGGAACTTTTTCGGCGAAATTTTCTTAGATGATGTACCTTTAAGTTGCTATAAGCAAACCCTATTCCGAGAATTCTGCGGGGTTGAAACTCCTCTTTAATGAAATAGTTCTTATCCCAATGTTCATAGCGCAAACCAAACATCTGTCATTTCGGACCGTGGTCTGTGTTTTATACCAATGTAAGACGGACTGTAGTCCCTGTTGTCTGTGTTTTATACCAATGTAAGGCGGATTGTAGGCGGAGTTACGGTTTTTCACGAATACACCTTACAATGGTGTCCCTGCGCTCACTGGTGTCCGTTTAGCGATTACCAGTATGTATGGCTCATTTTCCACATTATATAGTCTTACAGCTTATAATAGCACGGAATAAATACAGTCCACAATACTTGGGGTACGCCTATTCATATTAAAATAGTTCGTATTACTGACCAATCATTCATGGGTGGGGTATGCGTAGATCACAGACAAGAGCTTTTTCCACTTTTTTTATAATAATTAATACTTTACTGTCAGAATATGCACTATTTAGGGGTTTAAGATCATTATTAAAAGTAATAAAACATCTTTACAGTCCTTTAAAACTTAAAAGTTCAGTTAAAAAGGGAAAGCGTGCACATTTCCCGCCATTTCCATAGGAGATAAAAAGTTAAAAATCCACGCGAGTGAGCCTTAAAATCATTAAAATTGTCCTAGTGGGCTTGAGAGGAAACACCTGTACACTATTTATTCACATCCTCCTCCTTTTAGAATATCTAAAAACACTAAAAAGTTAAAAATTTTCAAGCGCGGTTAAAACACGTCCTTCCACCTCGTTGTTGTTGTTCTTCTTCTTGTATCTTCCTGGTAACGATAAATTCCACCTTACGCCGTATACGGGTGAGTCAATACGAAGTGGAACTTTTTCGGCGAAAATTTCTTAGATGATGTACCTTTAAGCTGCTATAAGCAAACCCTATTCCGAGAATTCTGCGGGGTTGAAACTCCTCTTTAATGAAATAGTTCTTATCCCAATGTTCATAGCGCAAACCAAACACCTGTCATTTCTGACCGTGGTCTGTGTTTTATACCAATGTAAGACGGACTGTAGTCTGTGTTTTATACCAATGTAAGGCGGATTGTAGGCGGAGTTACGGTTTTTCACGAATACACCTTACAATGGTGTCCCTGCGCTCAC